>OVBJ01002137.1:0-20261 GCA_900406535.1 Noccaea bulbosa
CTCTTGTAATTAATTAAAATTATGTTCCTCTTGTATATAAATGTGTCCTATATATTTTAGAAGTTATGAGAGTGAATAATTCTTCCATTACAAACCTCTCATCACATTATCATATTGTACATGAGTCCTCAAAAAAAAAAAAAAAAAAAAAAAAAAAAAACCNAAAAAGACAAGACTCGAATTTCATTAGTTCAAAAACATATTTTGTCAGGAGAGAATCAGTGACCAGACCTGTAGGTTAATCGAATGTGTGTTCAGTCCTCTAAACAGAACACGCTTTATTCCTTTGGGAATGTTCAGGGTCTCCATAACTTCAGCTGTATAGAAAAAACTTCTTTACCTTTACGAATCACACATTATCAAGAACAGAGGAAGCAAAAAATCCAGAAACAAAACCTCTGATCTTGTTCTTGTTCCTTGGAACATCAATTAACAATCCAGGCCCTGTTTAAAATAAAAAATTCCGTGTGAAGTAAAGAGTCGATTAACATACGAGCGAATCATTTAGAGAGACGAGAATTGTTACCGTAGAGAACATTCAAGTCTAAGTTATCAACGTCCAAGCCTGCGTCGAAATAGGAATCGATGAAGTGTCCAGGAGCGTCGACATGAGTTCCGGTGTGAACAGAGAGCTTCATGAAAGAAGAGTCGGCGTTGTCACCTTTCTTGAGACTCTTCTTCAGCCACAAGAACTGGCCCAATCCAAAGCCGCCTGATCCCCATGACACCAACTCCGGCGTTATGCGGTGGGTGATGTCGATCATCCTACCGTTCTCGTACGAGTTGCGACAGATGTGAGTAGGTTCAGAGAAAGAGGGATAGGCTTGGAGAAAGAGAAGGAAGAGTAAAAGCGGAGCCATTTGAGAGAGAGTGAGTGAAAGAGAGACTCTGTTCCCAGTATTAAGCTTTTTTTTTTTTTTTTTTTGTTTTTTTTTTTTTTTTTTNTTTACTTGAAGCTCAACTTTTAGATATTAACATTTGCCTAACTTATGATATCTGGATTCTGGAGTGTCCATAAATAGAAAAATCTAATGCACACCACACGATAACTCAGCCGATAGAAACAAGCATTTTTAGCATAGCTAGTTATTTTCAAAAATCTTTACTACCTAAAGAGGTTAAGAGATTGTATATAGGAGAGATGTAAAACTCGGAACTGCACAAAGGTGGTAAGCTACTAAGCTGGTGGAAGAAGAGTAATCTACATTACATATATGTATAGAGTCTGTAGACACAAACATGATTCAGAACATTAAGCCAAAAAAGAGAGACTAAAACAAGGGATTTGCATTCTGATAAATGTAGAATTTAAAGTGATTATGAGAGAAGAATCTTTGATACAAGAAAATGATCATAATAAACACATGAGGCTTTTATCAGTTTTTAGAAGAAGATTGGAAGATGAAAACCGCAGTTAGAACACCAACCAATGCTGTGACAGCCAAAGCAACCGTTGGCAATGGACTCGCTACCCCAAAATTCTGAACAAAGACAATAAGACACGTATTATAAAAAAAAAAGTCTCATTTTTCCAGCAAAAGTCTCATGTTGAAGGAGGAAAGAGTTTTGATGAATGTTTACCTCAAGAAGTCCTTTTCCAGTGGCGATCTCAACAGTAATGGCAACTGCAAAACCAACCATAGCGCCACGACCAAGCCATACGTCCAAACCGTTGCCTCCTTCTGTGCTTTGCTCGCTTCTAATCGAAACTGATGCTGCTCTGTTTCCACTTCTTCTTCTTCCTCCACCAGTCATTCTCAAGTTCATTGGCACTGAAACAGAGACAGAAAACACAAAGCTAAGCAAGAAAGTTTATGTTTTTCGAATTCACTCACATTACCAAGCTAATAACAAGAAATTAGTTACTATGTCAATCTGAAATTATCTAAAGAGCTAAAACCACATATGAATAATCTAGTCGGTGACACGATAAGCATAAAATCCCCAAAATGTCAGCTAATTAAGACGCCCAGAAACCAAAATTACAAATTCAAGTTACGATTTTGAAAATTGAAGGAAGACGTACAGAGAGGGGAACCAGAAGCGAAGCTTGATCGGGCTCCAGCAAGCTGCGGAGCCGGGACGTGAACTCTACAAGCAGAAGTAGGGTTTGCGAATCTGGGTAGATTCATGGCGGCAGGATCTGGGAAGATGAAATCCGAAACTAGTGAGATACATTATAGAGAGACTAGTAGCAGAGGAAGAAGCGTACCAAAGAGAGAAAAAGATTACTGGAAAGAGAGAAGGCGAGAGACGCAGACACTTGAGAAGATAACGCCATCTTCCTTTTCTGTTAATTTCGAATTGGCGCCACTCTGCTTCTTCTTCTAATCCTTTCGTCTTACTTCTCAAGAGTCGCACAATTATCTGTTCGAGCCTACGACACGTGTCTTCTCTCCGCTCATTAAAAGTTCGTACCGTATTTAACCAGAAGAAGCAATTAGTGTACGTAGCATTTCAACTGAACCGAATAATCTAAACTATACCAATGAACCAAACCGAATCAGTTTTAAGAAATTGATCGGTTTATGGTTATCTATTTTAATCCTGTACCTGTTTTGTTTCATATTTTAGTACAATGGGTTACATATTTTTTATTTTCTGTTTAAACATGCAACTTTACAAGACTATATACGTGAAAACCAGATTTTAGCTAAAATATTATCACAAAGTATAGAAAAAATATAGCACCAAGTTCTCCTTTTGGTTGGTTGAATCTATTTTGTTTTATATTTCAGTCTAATTCGAAAGAATTGTATGTGCACAACGATTAGATCTAGAAATGTAAACCATTAATAGAAAAACAGCTCCAACAACTGAATGCATCTGTTGCGCATGTGTGAGTAACAAGAAATTAGTAAGAACCAAGTTTATCGTCATTTGAAAAACAAAATAATAGAAAAAATTTAGCATTATGGGCTATCTAGAAACAACCCAAACATAGATTTTCACCGCTAAATAGATCTAGTTATTATAATTAATATTATATGTGTGTGTAAGGTTTTTAACTAAAATCAAACTAAACATCTCGCTGTCAAAAAAAAAAAAAAAAAACTAAACATCTCTTTTAGCAAAAAAAATCTAATTAAAAAACTAATGACTAAAGAGTAAAGAGATTTACGTGTACCATTCTCTAGGAGTTAAACTGGTGAATCAAAATTAGTAAAAAATGGAATAAATCAATACCCATGATGTTTTCTCTTCAGATTTGACGATTATAAGATATTTTTTATCTTCTTTTATGGAGATTCATCAATGATGTATTTAAAAGGGTTGGTGGAATGGCTTTCTGCTTAGGGTTTTTCTTCGTTTCCCTTTATCTATTCACTCATTTTTCATGTTTCTCTCACATGTGCAGCAAATGTACAAGCAGTAATATCGTGTCTAAACAGCATATATATACTGTCAAATTTTGGATTGCATTATGTTAAATTCGAGTGAAACAACACGCTAAAATTCTCAAGGGATAGCAAAACTTCTTTTATATGTACAGTCAATCGGATTATCTATCTGGTGGGAGGAGGTTTTGATAATACCCAGAATATTATTGTTCATCGCAAGATTCTTGGAAGACTCTTCCCAATCTTCTCTTGGAGGACAAGACATGGAAGATATTTTTGGTTGGGTCTTCTTCCAGTGCTAAATTTTCTGTTTGGGTTGCTAATCCTACAGATTCAGCAAAATTTGTTCTGAACCTTGATTCAAGGGTTTGGGAGAAAGAGGAATCAAAATTATTTTCTTACCCTATAAAAGGTAAATGTAGTCACTTGGTACTTGTTAGTGACAAATTCATTCTCAGAACAATTGGGAAAACCATTTTTTGGTTTGATGAAGAGAGAGGAGAGTGGAAACTTGTAGAAGGCTTTAATAAATTGGAGAAGATACTCACGAGAGTGTGTCATCTTGATGGAGGAGAACTACTATTTTTTTGGTCAAGAAGACAAAATCTTTGGTGTTCAAGCATCTACATGTGGAAGAAGAATAAAGTTTTCGGTCGAGAGCTGTGGACAAAGATGGTTTTGGAAGATGTTTATGGTGAAATAGCATGTTCAACAAGTGTCACCCACTGAGGCAGTAATTAATTAATTTATAGACATAATGTGTTCGTGATTTTGTTTTCCTTTACTTTGTTTGGTGAGTTTTTGTTATATCCTAAATTCCTATTAAGAGTTCTTTTAGATTACAAGTATAAAGATTAAAGTTAGAGATGTGTTTGATTTGGCAAAGTCAGCTTTGAAGACATTATGTAATTCCTATTTTACTAGAGGCTAACTTGAGTTTAATTAATATAAGTAATCGTTTGCGCAAAAAAAGATATGTGTTTGATTAACCCATATCGAGAGAAAGAAGAACATTCGAATAAATTAACCATAAAGTTTAAACTTTTAACATTACCAAAACTGTGAGAAAAGCCAAGATAACAACACATTATTGCCTAAACAAACAAACGAAAACCCCTCACCAAATAGATTCAAGAATCAACAACAACACACCAAACTAGAGCTTGAGGAAAACAAACTCCTCGACCGCAGGGATTTCCCCAATCTTCTTAAGAGTCTCCTTGCTTGGCTGATCATCCACTCCAATCGCCATAATCGCTTGCTTCCTCGGTGCGATTCTTCCAACGCTCATGAAGCTAACATTGACGTTAGACCCTCCAAGGATGCTCCCGACCGTCCCGATCATACCGGGTTGATCCACCTGCCTGCACAGTATGATACTACCTTCAAGAGTCACATCCACCTCAAACGATCCAACCTTTGTCAAATGCGGCACTCCGTCTTTAACCCTTCCTTCCACTTTGACCTCTCCTGATTCAGACAACGAACTCGCGAATTTGGACTCCACGTTGCTTAACTGAACAGTTATTGTCTCCAGCGGGTTCTCTGGTGACCCGTCCAAGAGCACACGTTCCTCTGAGAGTCTGAGACCTCTCTGCTTGGCTGTGAAATCGGCGTTGACCAAGTTGACATATACGTCAGAGATTGGCTCGATGATTCCCTTTGTGATCATGGCTCGGAGCAGTCTTGTGTCGAGATCGTCGGTGGCTCTCGCCGAGGTGTATGAGACTTTCACGTTTTTCACGCCGCTTCCTCCAGCCACCAGTTGCACCGCTAGTCTCCCTAGTTTCTCAGCGAGTATCACATATGGTTTCAGCTCGGTCAGAACCTGCGGATAGAATATGGTGTAAGCTTGAGCAATTAACAACAAAATATTCGAAGTATTCCAATTGCAATCTGATAAGAACAGAGCTACGAAACTGCTATACTTATTCCAGTAAACTTCTCTCTAACCAACTCAGAACAGCGTTAATCTGCCACATTCAGTACTAGGCTAGCTACAGTAGACTTATAGCTAAGAGTTGAGCCATTGAACTTCCATAAAGCTTATCAGAATCTCATTACACAAAACGAGGCTAAGAAGTTTGCAAGTCTGATTTAAGTTTCAAACGTGATTAAGGTTTCTTTGTAGTTTACTAGCACTAGCACAGGACAGTGCTCACCTCAGCAGAAACCATGGGCGCATTGACAGCAGTAGCAGCAAGCTCTCCGTTCAGAGCTCCAACAACAGCTTCAGCAATTTCGATGGCAACTCCTTCCTGTCAAAGCCATAACATGTACCAACTAAATATCAGAAGCCATGATTCAATTATCACTTGAATTGTAACATGAATTGCACACCTGAGCCTCCATAGTACTGGCTCCAAGGTGAGGTGTCACAGTGACCCTCTCGTGCTGCACGAGCTTGCTGTCTTTAGCTGGGGGCTCTTTAGTGAAGACATCAAGTGCAGCCTGAGCAACAATGCCAGAATCCAGGGCTCTCACTAACGCGTCTTCGTCTATGACACCTCCACGAGCAACATTGACGATGCGGACTCCTTTCTTCATCTTGGCAAAGGTTTCATCGTTTAAAATCTTCGATGTTGCTGGGGTAAGAGGCATGTGCAGAGAAATGAAGTCTGCGGTCGCGAGGGCTTCATCGAAGCTCACAAGTTCAACACCAATGGCGTGTGCACGGTCTGCTGGGGCGTAGGGATCGTGAGCAATGACACGCATGCCAAGACCTTTGGCACGACGAGCAACTTCCGTCCCAACTTTCCCGAATCCCAACACTGCAAGGGTCTTTCCCACAAGTGAAACACCAACATACTTGTTCCTCTTCCACTCTCCTGCATTACAGAGATATTAAAACCAAGATCTTTCAGAGAACTTATCCACAGTCAGTAAGATTACAGTCACTCCTCCTCACATACAAGAATCCTCAATACTCAAATTCTTGCTCAACTTCCATCAACAAGTTTTAGCGAAATACAATATCATAACAACACTCGCAATCCTAGAATCGTCAACAGTACAGGAAAAGGAAAGCTCGTAATCTAGATTTGTAAATTGGAAATGCCATCAATCACAGGTATCAAAATAACAAAAATCAATAAGAAGATCGCGAAGTATGGAAGGTATGAAACTGACCAGCCTTAACAGACGCATCAGCTTGAGCGACGTTCCTGGCCATGGCCGCCAAAAGCGCGATTCCGTGCTCGGCGGCAGCGATCGTGTTCGCAGTCGGTGCGTTGACAACAAGACAACCGAACTCCGTCGCTGCGCTCAGATCTACGTTGTCGATCCCAACACCAGCGCGTCCAACAACCTTGAGCCGGCCGCGAGACGATTCGAAGACCTCACGCCCAACCTTGGTCCCACTGCGAACGATCAACGCATCACAGAGCGAGATCTTCGTGTTGAGCTCCTCCGGCGTCATGTTATACGAGCAGTCGACATTCGCGAAATCCTCCAAGAGCTTCACCCCAGCTTCACCGAGCTTCTCAGCGACGAGGATCGTAGGCTTGGATCCGTCTCCGGCGGTGCACGCTACGAGAATGAGCCGTCGCCGAGGAGTATCGCGTTTGCGAGAAGGGATAGCAACCGAAATGGCGGCTGGGAGAGGCGATCTGGAGGATAGAGACAAACTCTTGAGGGGATTGGTGGCGACAGAGATGGCGGAGGATGCGGCGGCTGACATTGCTACCGCTTTTGGAGTAGTGTAAGTAGTATAGAGAAAAATGTTGGTGGCACGAGGGAGATCTAAAGGGTTAAGAGGCGATGTTGAAGGTTTTATAGTCGGCTTAAGGGGTTTGGTGTGATGTGTGATGATTTTGTTGTTGGTGAAGGCGATGGAATTTCACGCGCCCCTTGGAATATAGACTGGAAAATACATAAAATCTAATCTAATACATAAAATGTTACATAATGACAATGTATAAGAAAATATATGAATCATTAGTAAATTGTTGTAATCTCACGCTGCATCAAAATAAAGGTGTCGCGCTTGGGATTCCGTTTGGGTGAGAATGGTTTATTTATTTATTTTAATTTCCAAGTGTTTCGGCGAATAGAGTTGCATCTATTTACGGAAAAGTTGCCAAATACATATTGGCAGCTTTGAGGAAAAGTCAAAGTTAATTTATTTATTACAGAGATCTCCAAAAGTAAAATTATCACTGCAAAAATTTCTTACAGCTTCGAAGATTTTGGTAATTCCAGCCTTAACGTGGTGGGTCTTATGGTGTCTGGCAGATCATTGCTACAATTTTGAATACAGTATATTTTTAAGATTTTAAGCCAAAAAGGCAACGAAATTTGCTTGTTAGGAGCTTATTCAAATGAAATAAAAATCATTTTGGAATGGCCAAGTAGATGTATTTATTTCCTTCTTTTATCCTTGTTTTTTCTGATAAATTCTTTTATCCTTGTTGTTGTTAACCAAATAATATGATGTTCGTTGTAAAAAGAAAAATGAACCAGATAAATTATTTTTTATGTTACACTACCCACGTTGCTAAAAACTGCAAGGTTTGGAGGTAATCACTATCCATTGTTGGTTTTTGCTACTAGATATATTTATGTCATTTTTAATGACATGCTAAACACCATGACTGCTCTAGCTTAATAGATTAATGATTTTATAAGTGAACTAGGTGATAATCCGCGCCTCGCGCGGAGTGAAATATTTGTTAAATTGTTTTATTAAAATTATTGGTGTTTTTCTTTATTTACTTTTCATAATTCATTCTTAATTAATTTCAATTCATTCTTAATTAATTTCAAGAAAGAAAACATAATATCACATTTCAAAACCATAATATCAATAACACATAATAATTCATATTTAAATTGTATTATTTTTAAAAATTGGTAAAATTGTATATATATTTTTTAATCGTTATGGTTAAATATGGTATGATTGTTTTTCTTCCTTTTCTATAAAAGAAAATAAATATTATGTGAAATAAATTCAAATTTGGTAACATTATATATGTTAAGTTCAATATGTAATTAATAAAATCATTGCTTAAAACATGACAATTTATGACTGATTTATAGGTTAATTTATTACTAATAAAGAAAAATAATATATATTTGAATATACTCATAATTAAAAGACTTTCATATAAGACACTACATTTATTGGCGATATCATCATATAATTAGAAAATATAAAAAAAAACAATAATTAATTTTTAAAACACTAAAATGAATTTATATTTTTTTATGAAATTATATATGGGAAAAAAGATGTTTATAATTAAATTCATTATATATTCATATATATATTCAGAAATCAAGTATATTGGACAAAAAAATTATATCACTAATTTTGAATTATTTATATCAGTATTTGATTTTTGAAATATTTTATACTAAATAATTTTTATATAATATATTTTTTTAAGTGAAAGTATATTACTAATTGGTTATATATTAATATAAAAATATATGTTAACAAATATTATATATTGGAAAAAATACTATAATTAATTTCGAAATATTTATATCAATATTTAATTTTTAAAATATTTTATTATAATTATTTCAATGTTGTTTAGTGAAAGATAAATGTAAATCTTTAATATTTGTAATCAAATTAAAAATAGTATATCAATGGTATTATATGTAAATATGCTAGTAAGTGATGTCTTTTTTTATATTGATCTTGAGAGTGAACATGGTGTTGACATCTCAATATGGCAAAATTGTTAATAATACATGAGTATAAAGTTATTTTTTAAAAATGATTCTCTATTTACGTGCTTGAACCCAAATAGGCAAATAGTAAAGAGATGGTCCCACTAATAAACGAGCGCACTAGAGAGAGTTGCACTTTCACTAGTTGAAGACTTCAAATTTGAATTGAATTAGACTTACAAAGTATAAATCTCAAGTTTATTTTTCAGGCGCAAGTTGTTCGTTTGTGTCAGCAGCTTACACATACGAATACAAAAAAAAATAAAGTAATATTATAGTGGTACAGTAGCTTTTATTTTGTTGGTGGTCATATTTTACAGTATTAGGTTAGTTGTGGGGAATATTTAAAAGGATATACTGATGGCTGTGACGCAAGTATAGTTTTTGGCACGTGAAATATTTGCTTTTGTCTATTTGCAACTGTCTAGAGGAGATGCATTGTTTTTGCTGGTAGGTCGACCTGTCGAAAACCCTCACATAAACTTGTAGTAGTATTCAACATACATCTTAAGCTTTATACACAGTTGAATTTTCTTATATAAACAAACATCTTCAGTTCTAGCTTTTGTTGACTGAAATCAGGGATCGCAAGTATAAAACAAACACATAAAATTTTAATTTTTGTTTTCTTCTCAAATTTACAATTATTCATTCATTCCAAAAGCATTCAATATATTTTTAAAAAAATCTCAAAACATATGTATGGAAAAAAAAAATGCTATTGGACACTCGGACTTTGAATGGTGGAAATCGAAAACGAACAAGACACGACTAATTCGTTTGTAATTAGTTATCTTTCACAGTTTCTTATCGTAACAATGCGAATATGCGATAACACAATATAATGACCAATGGTGATACTAATCAAACATATTTTACATTTTGTGCTTTGCAAAAATCACGATGAACTTCCTTCATCAAAAACTTTCTTTAGTCCATCGTTACTCCTCGCATAAACTCCATCCTTAAACGTGATCGCCTCATCGTCAGAAATGGCATATCTAAGCTCCATGTACACATCAATCAAGCTTCTCTATAATAAACGAAGGACTAAACAAGGAGATGCTAAAATATTCATACTCTCTATTCAGAATCCATCAGTCTCTACAACAAACTGGTTGTTCTCAACTTTGAACATTAATGTTTATCATTCCATTATAACAAGTCTAATGTATCCATACAAACACATGGAGAGAGTCATGAAGCTTAACACAAACTTACTCAATGATTGTCTAGCAGAAGTTGGAAAGATAAGCTTGTGCTAAGGAGAGACCAAGCTGGACTTGAGCCTCAGTGGTTAAGTGAAGATTGTCGGGCTTTAGCGGCAATCCCTTAGCATCCACACAAACCACATTTGAAAGTTTCAGACCCAACTGTGCTTCTCTCACCTTATCTATGTATCCTCCTCCCGATGCTATTGCCACCTGCTCCAATCAAACCACCACGATTACTAATGCATATCTGACCTAACCGATTTCGAAAAAAAAACAAATTATTATTAACACTGTAAAAGGAATCAGTTTAGCCTTTATAACAGTAACATAGTTGACTCTAAGGAAGATAACTCTTTCGAAGGGAAGAGAGAGACCTGAATAATGGGAAGAGAAGGGAGGTTGAGATCATGACGGAGATTCTTAATCAGACGGTCCATATTGGTCCCGTAGCTCTCGGCGTCGTGGATGTCCAACACGTCACTCTCTCCTTGATACCACAGCACCGCTTTGATCTCTCCGCCGCATTTCCTGCTCTCCTCCGTCCTCTTAACCATCGTCTCGTACAAATGGCTCCCACGCGCCCACTCTTTTATCGCCGTTCCCCCGGAAGCGCACGGAACCAGTCCGATCACGGCCGAATCTGTTCCCAGGCGATTCCTCACCGCGTTCGCGAACGCCATCCCCGGACCTACACCGCACACTTTACCGGTGTCGATGTCAGCGTGGAGCGGCTCCCGGGATTCTTCCCACCGGAGATCTGCGCTCAGGCGGAGGATGGACAAGTCAGGTAAGCATTCAGGGGGAACGATTTGATCCCATACCCATCGATTGAGGTGGTGGTCTTTGACGACTCCGCCGCGTCCGGCCATATTGCTTTGACCGGAGAGAATAAAGATCTGATTTGGAGGTTGAATCTCAATTGTCTCTCCGCCGTTAGTGGTAGATCCTCCTTCCATTTGTGGTAGAGATATTATCAGAAAAGAAAAATCTCAGAAATTTCCGGAGCTACTGAAAAAGTTTGCTCATCCAGTGTGTAGATCAGATGTTTGGTCTGTAGCGAAAGTTTGGTGACACCAGACCGGAAGAGTGGACACTGGCTTATCATAAGCCGCTTAGGCGTTGACATTTGGAAATTGGTTCGGTTTATGTTGGTTTGTTTTGTTTAGCTTTTTGTTAATCCAACCGGAATTCTACACCTCGAACCTGTGTTCATCGGAAGAAAATATACGACACTTGGATCTATCTATCTACATTGTCAATTCGTTTACTAGTTTGATTAAAAACAAAAAAAATGTTGAAAATATTTATCCAAATTTTTAAATCTTGTCGTATTAAAATTACGTTGGCTAAAAAAAAACAGAGTTTTATTTTAGGCTAAGTGGAACCAAATTTAAGCAAAAAGGTTAGGAATACACAGCTTATACGATAACGATAGTAAGTAAAGTAAAGCTAACACACAAAAGCGAATACACTATATATATTACCAACGAGCGGCGACTTAGGCTAGTTTCTCAAGAAATCAGACTAAACACACATTTTCTCTAACACTTGCACCACTTCTTTCATGGACGGTCGCTTCTGAGGCACGGAAGAGACACATTCAATCCCCAACCTAAACCACGCCATTGCAACATCCTCATGCCGAGCCACGTCGCTTCTAATTGCACCGTCGATCAACCTCAAGAACCGGCCTTTCTCTTCTGCTTCTAAACCGAGTAACTCCGACCACTGATCTATATCTTGATCGACCGAGAAAACTTTGCCTGTGAGAAGTTCTAAGAGTATGACCCCATAGGAATAAACGTCCCATTTAGGGTTCGGTCTCTGGCTCGTGGACCATTCCGGTGGCTGGTACGGTGAGCTCGACGTTGGTCCAGTGGTGAGAGGTTCACGCACCGATGTCATGAGACGGTCCAGGCCCAAATCGATGATAATGGGCTCGTTCTCTGCGTTCAATAGAATGTTATTGGGCTTGATGTTACCGTGCACGTGTTTCTTCTCGTTGATGTAAGATAGTCCTCGAGCTATTCCTCTTGCTATCTTGAGCCGTGCCTCGAAACAAATTTGGTTTTGCAACGACGACGAAGACGTCGAGCTTGAGCTTGCCTTAGCTGTTTGTATGGAAACAAAAGGAGTGTTAAAAGCTAGTGATGGGCTTTATATTTAAAGAAAGTTATAAACTGCGCCAAATGATGAGCGTATTTTAGAAAAACGAGGGTGATCTTTGACTTACTGGCGGCGAAGGAGGAAAGGAGGCTGCCATTGGGGACGTAGTCGGAGATTAGAAGCTTCTCGTCGTTTCCCCAGCAGAACCCGCGAATTCTGACGAGATTTGGGTGTCGAAGCTTAGCGATGGCACGAACCTCCCGCTCAAATTCCTTGACTTTCGCCGCCGCGCAGTTCTCCGTCTCGATCCTCCGCACAGCGAACGCCGTGCCGTTCTCCAGCACCGCCTTGTACACGATTCCGGTTCCGGTGGTCCCCAATATGTAAGCAGATGCCTTTAGCAGAGTGTCTAGATCCAACCGAGTCTCGCCATCGACTGTCGTAAGTTGAGTCTTGGCGTTGTGCTTCAGTCGCCCACCATCTGTTCGATTGAATGCCGGAACGGTTTGCTGGTTCTCTACGTCGCTCTCCGATGTCGACGTCTCGTCGTACCTTCCTCCATTCAAGATTATGCACGAACCGCATGCCGTTTTTGCATCTGGGGATTCTGTGACGTTGACCTCCGCGACGGTTGGTTTCGCTTGGTGATTCGACTTCTTAGCTTCGTTATTCTCCAAACAGTTTTTGAAGAAGCTGAATTTGCTGGATTCTGGATATCGTCTGCGTTTCCTGACCTGGTATACGTAGAGCACGAATAGACCTATAATAGCTAGACCAGCTATGTCTGCAACTGTGATTCCGGCAATGGTGCTTGGCTTTAGCTTGCTTTTTGCTGTCTGATTTGGTGATGCGGTAGAAGAGTTTGTTGGAGCCGAGCTTCTGGGCTTGACCGCTATCGCCGGTGAAGTATTTTCAGGGACGTATGGAGGGTTTGAAAGAGTAGAAGGAATTGAGCAAAGGGTCTTCAATGGCTTCCCACACAAGTCTGGATTACCAGAAAAAGACTCGGCCTTTTGGTTGAGTAAAGAAAGGGAAGTAGGGATTGGGCCTGTTAGGTTGTTAAAGGAGAGATCGACTGTGGCGTTTGCTGGAAATTTCTCTGCAAAATCTGGAGAAATTGCGCCGAAGACTTGGTTGTGTGATAAGTTCAAGTAGTGCAAGCTTACCCCTCCCACAACTCGAGGAAAAGAGCCGTTCAGAAGATTTGAAGAAAGATCAAGAGCCTGTGCTACTTCGAAACCACTTGGAATATCGCCAGAAAAGGAGTTCTTTGTTAAGGAAATGACCGTTAGATTCTTCAGAAGTGAGAGGCCGGGTGGAATCTTGCCAGTAAATGAGTTAGCAGAGAGATTCAAGAGCTGGAGGTTAATCACACTGTTGATACTCTGAGGCAAATCACCAGAGAGATTGTTGCTTCCAAGGGAGATAACACGAAGCTCAGTGGCGTTGAAGACCGAGCCCGGGAGTGTCCCGTTGAAGGAATTGCTGGTCAGATCCAAGATCCTTAGATAGGGAATCGAGAATAAGCCCGGAGTGACTGAACCAAGAAGGTGTTTGTTGGGAAGTACCAAGCTTGTGACCCTGAGCATGTCTGGTGTGTTGGGATTCCCAAGCTCTGTACAGGTGACACCTGTCCACAAGCATGGTGTTTCATCATCATAGTTCCAGTTGCGTAGAACAGAGAGCGGGTCACTCAGGATGGCGTATTTAAAAGAGAGCAGAAGAACACCATCTGTGTTGAGCGCTTGGAGTAGTGTGGGGACAAGAAGAAGGTGGAAAAGGAATAATGAGAGGAGGTTGCTTCTGTTGGAAGTCATGGCTTTTCAGTTCTTGGTATCTCCCTCTCTTACTAGTACATATGGCTATGCATGTTCATAGTGGAAAGAGAGAGAGAAAGATAAAGAGAGGTTGAACCACTCTCATAAGTTGTTTCTGGTCACCAAATCTATGTGATATTGGAGCAATCTCTGAGATGTTGAAGAGGAGAGAGAGAAAGAGAGAGAGTTAATGAGCCGGAGTTGATAAAGAAGCTTTTGACTAGACATGGGACAAGGTGTAGAATAAATGATTCCGGATCATTATTCATCAGTGTAAATGAGCAGCTCCTAAATTTTACTTATTTCGTTCAACAAAAAAGAAAAAAAAAAAAAAAAAAGCAATTCATGGGAGACAGAATAATTGTTACTGTTTGCTTTTGGAGGAAAAAACTGACCACTTACTTCAAGAGATTTCCAATATGTAAAAAGCAAATAGGTAACAAGATTAGATTTTAGTAATATTCATGAGTTAAGCTTTTATTTGGAAAATTCGGTCTGTAGAAACTAGAAACTTCTCAGAAGTAAAAAAAGAAAATTCGATCAGGTTTTGAGTTTTAACCAAAACAAAGGGGTTCGTGTGAAATGAACCATACACATAAATCAAAGACAAAAACAAGGGACACAAACCTGACATGTCAGTTATCCTCATCTTTCATGTATTTACTTTTCAATAAAAATAATTAATAAAATCAGATTTTATAACGATAAAAATGAAAAGATTGACCTTTCAGAGTTTTATTTTTGTGTTAGATGTTCACATAATTAATAAGATGACAAACTGGATCTTTAGGAAGATCGAAAAGTTAAAACATATTCTTTAGTTAAATTATTCCTAACGAAGAAGAACATTCATATAAACTGACTTAAATTTAAAAGTTGTAGAAAATGAGAGAAGCCAAAACATAATAATCAAAGGAAAAGAGGATTTGGAGAATAAAAAAAAGTAACAGGAAAGCCACGAGTGGAGAGGAAATGGCCGCATTGCTTTCAGTGAAGTCCGTAGACGAATATAAAACAAATAACAAAGGGTCGAGTGGTCCATGTTTATTTGGTTTTGTGTGAATTAAGATTCGAATGAGAGATACTGAGACCAAATAAACGACAGTGTTGTCCGAGAGAGAAGTTGCAAAACAGTAACAGAAAACGTTTTGGTGAATGTAATGATATACTGAATTAATGAGAGAACTTAGACGTTGTCTAACAAAGAAAAGAATACACAGTAAAGCAATGTATTCTTCTCCAAAAAGCTAGGTACAATTCTCATGTTGCTCTGATATTTTTTCTAGTAGTGTGGGTATAATTAACATTGACGACCGGTTTAGTTGAGTGTTGGTATTATGTAATCGCTGGAGAAAGTTCAGACGAGTGATCATTAAAAATCGTTAGATGCCTATGGATATGATAGGGATTAAACCTAGTCCATTTTTAAAACACACAATATAAGGTTTTTGGACATAAGTAAAAATACAATAATGTAAAGTATATTATTCTGATGGTGTATCGACATGACGATCACGGGTTGATGTCGTCTACTACTCTCTTCCTATTTTTTTATTCCCTTTCTGTTTTCTTTCATAGTTATGTTTATTTTGATTTCTTTGCCAAGTGCAAATGTCTCATCTATTATATACTTTTTGACTGTTGAGTGGCAATGATTTTATTGTACTTTTTAGATCTTTAATTTGAAAACCTCATCATATAATCCGATCAAGTGTTTTTTAAGATTTAGTTTTCTTAAATTTTTTAAAAGTAATTTTTTTCTTAAATTTTTCTTTGTAATATAATTTATATTGCCTTTCTTAGAGAAATGGAAAAATTATGAGCAAATTATTTTTTAAATTACTACATCCATTCAATGCTTTGTAGTTATTGTAATAGAATTATTTTTAAAAATAACTACATCCATTCAGTGTTTATTGTCGGAGGCTGATAAGGCAATGTAAACTTCTACCATACTCACACCTCTGGCTGTTATAGGCCTATGGCCCCATTTCCTCCCCCACAACATTGGATTACATGTCGTAAAAGATAATGTCAACTTTTATTGTCGAAAATGGATTAATTTTACACAAGAAATATCTTAGAAAAAACGACTTCAAACTATTGATACACACATAAACTAAAAATATATAAATTGTTAGAGAGTTTTAATTTTTTTTGCATGAAACCATTTAATATTCCTCCTAAATCTATTAATTTTGTTGTCACAAAGTCCAAAAACAGCTAGGAATTTGCCCCTCAATTCACGGAGACAATAAGAAAAGCCAAAAAGTTTATACACCTATAAGATCACCATAAGTCACTACACTCATGTGGACCACATCACATGCTTAAACGCCAAACCAAAGTTCTTTGCAGAGAGAAGGAGTCACAAAAATAAAATTACAAAGCTGGTGTTTGATCGAAATGCATTACAACAATCTATTCATGTTTTTGTGTTTTTCATTGCTTATGCAGTGGCAAGCTGCTACAGTTAAAGTGAATTAGAAATCATGCAATGAAGGAAAAGTAGCGTAGTTGGATAGCTTTGGCATGTGTCTCATCATCATGCTGCGGTTGTCTGAGCTGAAGATGGACAGGTTCGCTCGAGTTATCTCTCATGTCTAGACCATTTGTGAGAAGAGAATTCTTGTCTGCGCTTTTCAGACCCTCGACCTCCGAAACCTGTAGTTAGTAGGCAGTAGCCACATTACATTACATTTTATCCTCAACCAAGAAGCAAAAAATGTTGTACACAATCCTAAGATACCTTTCTTTGTAATTCCATATTGTGCTGGTGCATTAGGTTAACTTTCTTGTGGAGGTCTAAATTCTCTTGGTGCACGAGATTCCCCTGCAACCCAAAAAAAAAAAAAAGGTTATTAGAATGAGCATACCAACACTGTGGATATGTCTAATTTCCATATTCCGGTAATCAGAGTCCTACCTCGCGGTTGAGTTCTTGTATTTCTTCCACTAACATATGCTTCTACAAACGTCAATAAAAACAAAAGATTAGGGATAGGAACAGCCAAAAAATTTTGAAAATTTTGATTCATTGGTCACAGCATCAAAACCTTTTTCATCCGTACGTCACGAAGGCTCAATTCAAGCTGATTTTCCAGTTTCTGTAAGTCTTCAACACTTAGTCCAGAGAGCTCTTCCCCCATCATTTGCCTGTCAAGTACAACCTCTTTCCCCATCACTTTTGAGTATGCAAACTTTTCCAGAGTCATTTACATACCACAAAAAGAAAGAAAGAAAGAGATGGGGATTGTGGAAGTCTTTGGTTATTATTCCCTTCTTATGGATGGTCTACATGTGTAGAGGTATAACTCTGTATAGGTGGTGATTTTGGGGAAGACATTCCAGCATCATGGTAAGATCCTTAAGAGGTGTTAAAAACATTTCTTGACGGTTTTTCTTTTAAATTTTCCTACATAATTCCCTGTCCTAGTTGTCACTATTAGGAGTGTTTGACGAACTCAGAGGATGCAAAACATACCGGTGGTTTTCTTGCAAGCTATGTAGCTGCCGCTTTAGAATCGCGGCCTCCTTTTGCCAAAACTATAATATATCAGAAATGATTTTCAGGTGTTTGAAACTGAGAAAACAAGTTTTTTTTTTTTTTTTTTTTTTAATTTTTNAAGGATCAGCTTGAGAGGGGTTAAAAAATGAAAAAGGCTAACATTATCAAAAGCACCAAGTAAGTACAGTTTCACTGTTTTAGTATGTTATTTACTCGTTGAAATCCATAGAGAAGAGTAATAAAAAAGTGAACCAAAAAAAGTAGTACCCTGATTTCTGAAGTTGGATTACTTTCCATATTGGCTTCCCCTTTGGCATCGCTGTATCTCTCTATTATCGATTTCATGCTGCCAAAACAAAGAAGGTAAGTAAGGTAACCCAAGCAACATCCAACTGCAACATATCTCCTTACATATTTCAGTATCAAAACTTTAGGCTACCCTAAGCAACATTTCACTACATGAAATGGGATTCTCTGCACCCAAAATACAAATTCGCCACTATCAAAATGTAACATGACGTATGAAGCTTAAGCAGAGAATGAAACAAAATTGATGTAGATGAGGCCAACTCAGAGTATTGTATATATATTATTGTTATCAGCTCGCAAGTAATGATGAAATAGTGAGAGATAAATGTGTAGGACCCTTTAACACCATTGCGTCCTATATCTCTGACGATCTTTTTTACTTTATGTTTTTTGTTTTCTGGTGTACCACTTGTGATGGATGCTACAAATTCTATTCAAGCTTTTAAAAAGAAAAAAGAAAAAAAAAAGATAAATGATATTAAACATAAATGATATATATTCAAAGTAAAGCATAAAACGAACTCCTAAAGTAGAAAACTCAGACGAGATAATGTAAACTAACAACCTGCAAAATGTTTCAAGAAAGAAAGACCATACACTCCTATAAACCAGTAAAGAATGACCAAGTTGAGTGTAGAGCACTAAAATGGGGTTACTAATTGGATAATTAAATAGGAAAAAACTTGATTATGGATGACAACGAAAGCAGAAATGATTCTCCCACTTGGGTACTAATATTTGTTTTTTAATAATGCAGCTCATTTTAGGTACATCAACTCACCAACTAGTTGTCAATAAAGAAAAAAAAGATTAGTGATTACTGATTAGAGATGATTCTTTCTAAAACCTCTAACCAAACCAACAAGACATAACAAAAAAAGAAAGTGGTAAATAAGCGAGAGAGAGTAAAGAGTTTCTTCTGCCCTACTAACCACTAACCACTTTCCTCTGAGAAACAAATGATACCAAATTTAGTATGTTTTAGAGAAACACTACAGGTCCTGACGATCTTACGCTTCAGATCTTTCTAGTCCTATCAAATTCTATATCTATTTACTTTTGTCCGGTCCAGCATCTCAAACAATAACACAGAAACACACATATATACCAAGAAAGCAAAATTTCATATTCCGTAACAAATATATCTAATCTATGAATCTCCAGCAAACCGTTATGGCCTTGTTTTTCAGCCCATTCATATAGACTCAACCAACCAAGTGATGTACAGAGTTTCAGCCTTTTTTTTTTTCTTTCAAATCAAACGAACCATCGTCATCTTCAGCGATGTACACACCAATCGAATTGAATATCAAGATAACAAATTGGACATTTCTTAGAATTGAGACGTGGTCAACAAAATCGATGGACCAAAAAGTCAACGAAAGAGAGGAAAAGGTACCTGGAGCTGGAGAAATCGTAGAGCCTGCCGGTGCTGGAGAAGATGACGACACCGACCTCTGCATCGCACAGAATGGCAAGCTCCTTGGCTTTCTTCAATAATCCGTTCCTTCGCTTCGAGAAGGTCACTTGACGGCTCGTGGAGTTATCGATCCTTTTAATCGCGATCTTTCCCCTTCCCATCTCTGCAGCTTTTTAAATCCACACACATAGTCAACCATCTCCGCAATCAAGGCGACAGTCAATAACTCTAAATCGAAATTAGCATTACCTCTTTTTCTCAAAAGTTTAAGAGAAAACAGATCGCGCGAGATCTGCTCGGGGAGAAGAAATGGTGGAGAGAGATGTGGTTTTGATCAAAAGCGAGAGAGAGAGAGAAAGAAGGAAAAAGAAAATAAAAATAGAAAGAACAGAGAGAGCCACAAAAGGAAAGAACATATGATAGTTTCGGAATTTAGGGCAAAAGACTTCTTACTATATAAACATAGATCACTTGTTATCTGTTGACACATGGCATGCTATAAGAGGGTTCCTTTGTCTAACTTTATTATACATCAAATCAAAATCATTCTTTTATTATCGTACCACATACTATTATTAAAGCAGCACACAGTTTTGTAATTAAGAGAAATAAAGAAAACAACCCCAATAATGTTGACTTTTTGACAAGGCCAGAAAGAAAGGAATCCCGACAAAGACGAAAAGCACCCCAATTCAGACATAAACACACAGATACGGAACGAAATCTGTAAGAGTGTATCTAAGAGGGAAGAGAGACGAGACAACGTGTAACGACCCAAGTCTTGTAAGTGGGCATTTTTGTTTTAAAAAAATGTTGTGTTCAGCCCAAGTAAAGCCCAATCTCCTTTACTTGAGAATGTGTGAC
>OVBJ01002138.1:0-20253 GCA_900406535.1 Noccaea bulbosa
GTTTTTTATAAATATTTTATTTTGGTCAAAAATTTGAATATTACTCCATCTATTTCAACTTTTACTACAAAATTAATTATATTTTTGTCATTTTTACAATTTGGATCATGCAGATTGTTTTCTTATCGGTTAAATTATTTTGAAATTATAATAAAACATGTTTAAGTTTTGAAAGAAAAAAAATTGTTTTAATCCGTGTGCACACATAAAACTTATTATCTTATTATATTGTAGTTATTTGAGTNTTTTAATTTTTTTTACTTTAAAAAAAAAAAGATTTAAGATGTTTAATTTTCACACTATAAATGAAAACAAAAATCAAACTAAGGTAAAAATCCGTCGCATAAAATTTCGAAATAATTAAATAGACATCTTTTAATAAAATACAAATTCAGAAATCATCACCCCGTGCAGGGCGCGGGTCCAACCCTAGTTTATATATATTGTTCATGCCTTTTTTCTTCAGATCCTTAATACGAAATGATTTAGAATTTTAAAATTAATCATATATACATATATATCTTTCATATTAATAAATGATTTTTATGTTTTCCAATTTATATAAAAGATAAAAGTACAGGAAATTGGTGGCTTGAACAACATAAAATGCCAAAAGGACCTATAATATATATTGGTTATTGGCCAAAAGAGTTGTTTAACCTTTTAGATAATGGTGCAAGTATGGCTGGAGTTGGAGGTGTGGTTCAGGCTTCGCATTCTGGTTCAAGTCCTCCAATGGGTAGTGGTAAATTTCCGACTAGGCATACCATAGATTCCGGAGCTTTTACAAGTATTGATGTCTTAGATTCTAATTATAAGCTGCGTAGAATTGATTATTTTCCTGTAGAGAAATTGCTAGATAGTAAGAAATGTTATGGATTAAGAATTGGCAAAGTACCTTTATTTAAGATTAGTAGTCTCGGTTACTATTTTACTTATGGTGGTCCTGGAGGAAACTCTTGTGGAATCTGATATTTGCATGTATAATCTTTAAACTTGGTATTTCATAAAATAAATTTATATTAAAAAGTGCAAACATATTTAGTATTTAGTTATTTTATTTGTTCTCAAAGTTAATGGCCTTTTAACGTGTAAATGGTGGTTATAGTCCTATTTTTCTATTTGACTGCTAGTAACCTCGAAAAATTAAAAGAAATAGTGTTGAGTAATTCCCATAAATATAAAATTACTGAGTAAAAGTTTTATTTGTACCCAACACATATTTTCTTAAAAGAATTGTCCCCAACATATATAAAAAATATGATAATAGTGAGAATTTTTTTAGAACTAATTAATAATATGATATATAATATTCTTTAACCTTGTATGAAATAAATTACATTTTCCATCTAATTCTAAGTTCTGAAAGTACATGCTTATCAAGAAAAAGTAAACAAATCGTAAGAAATCGCTACTTAACCTAGAAACACGCTTTGTTTTCAGTTTAAAATCGGGTTTAGATGGTTGACGCTCCTAAGGTCTTTGCTCGTGATCTCATGACACTCACATTGTTATCACTAGAAAATGAAGCCCCGCGCTTGCAGGGTTGTTTGCCAAGAAAACATTATGAGCTTTTTTGTATTTATTGATTTGAATTATGATAATTTTGTATTAACTTTTATTGGCTATGTTTTGAGTTAATCTAACCACTCACACTAAAAATCTCTAATATGCCTTTTTCTAAATATTTCACTGGTTTAGTTCCATTAGACTATAACTTAGCATTTGAGTTGAATAATTTTAGTGTAGAATCACATTTTGATTCGACATATACAATACATATAATACATATTTGCTTTTCTGTAGATAGCATTTGAGCATGATGACAATTGATTCTTCTATAAAATTTTAGTTTTATAAATTAAAATTATATTTTTAAAACATGTCACAATCCTTAAAGTTTTCTAGCTCTTGCTTTTATTTTCTCATTAGCTTTCTAATATGTTAACTAAGTTATATTCTATATTTTACAACTCGGAAACACATTATAACAATTTAAAAAAGATAACTATTCTTTATAAAGTTTGATTAATAAGGTAACTGTATTGCGAGTAAAATATATCATTATCTTTTCTCCAATTTTCATTAATCTTTAATACCAAATTATTGCATACTTTATATTTTTTAATTAATTTTATGTATTTTTGTCTTAATTAGTTTTATATTTTTAGTTTGAATATATATATATTTATATATAAGGAAATATAAATAGTCATGTGTTAAATAAATATCTTAAATATAATTAAATTTTCTTTTTCCTATTGTATATAGGTTAGATGGAGAGAAAACTCTCATATTTATACTATAATAGTTGGATATCTCTCTTCCACAACTTAACACCTCAACATTTTTGTGTTATGTGATGATGGCACGTGGCATCTAACAATTAAAAAAAATTCAAATGTTACTTGACTTTCAGTTTCCGCATTCAAAGTTAAGTACCTCTTCATATTCTCACGTTTAAATAACAATTCTCATTCAAAAAACAAAATATTTAGTGTTTGAATATCAAAAGAAAAATAATAATAACTAAGTATTTATAAAATCAATTTACCAATTTATGTGTAAAATTTTGTTCAGTTTCATATATATATATAAATATGCAAGAATATTACTTGTAATGATAAAAGTATTACGGGTAGAGATCATGTATCGAAAAATAATATTATAAATTTAGGATCAGTAGTATTGCGGATAAGATGCGATAATTAAAATCATTGCTTTTTAAAGTTTTAAAATTAAAATAACTATACCAAAAAATATTATAGATCATTAATATAATAATAGGATTTCTAAAATTAAATAGAAATACTTATAATTAAACTAAATTAACAAAATTTAAAATTTGGTATAATTTTAATTCGGGTCAAATTTCTAATTATATATAAGATGCTGATCTTTTTGTGGCGAAGTAAAATTGATATTCTTCGACACTCCACATCACGGTGATCATCAGTTTACATGAGTAAACAGAGCCATGTAGAGATAAATACTTATTACATAGCATATTAATTGTCAATTTTAATCTTCTTCTCATGTATAATTGGCTACTATTCGTAGTTGTTTTCAGAAGTTTTGATCTCACTGTATCTCATCTTTCTTCTTTCAAATTCATTATTTTGTGCTAAGACTTCTTTCATAGAGCTTGTTCAATCTTATAAACTCTTCTTGCAAGTTACAGAAAAACAATCAAATGTAATTACAGATCTAGAGTAGGTACTAAGTAGTAAGTAGTAAGTAGTAAGTAGTAACTAAAACTCAACAACAAGCTTGAAAAGTTGTATGCACACACAACAAGTGTCACCAACTAGGTACGTGGAGTTAGTCACAAGAAGAGCTCCTGCATCGGAGAAAACAAAATCCTCTCTAGAAGATACAAAATTGAATTTGTTGGATCACTGTGGAGTTTGTGTTGGAGTCTCATTGGACAGGACTTGACGAACGAATTGTCCTTTAATTCTCGGCCGTTGCTCTGCTAATTTCTTCCGGCTCTCATAACGGACCTGTAAAGTCATTTAGAAAGCCGTTAAGTCTCGAATCTTGTTAACAAGCCGTTTTGTGCTCATGATCAAAGTTTATACCTTTTTATCAAAACACCGGTCCTTGCGCTTCATCCGGAATTTGGTCAGTGCAGCTTCTCGTTGAAGAGATTGCTGAATCTTCCCAACAGACGACGAGTACCCATCTTCGTTCTTCTTCTCTACATCGTTGTGGTTGTTGGTACTGCAGTGATTGCCTACTCCGCTATGTTCGGTTGCAGAACAGACGTGTCTTCTCTCCTCAAGATCCATGGAACCATCCCCCTCGGGTTTACCGTTGAATGGGTGAAACATGGAACTGTACTCATGCGGGCTAACAGAAGTAGGGCTTGGAGAGAGTGAAGCAGGAGCCATGGCTGATGCATAAGCTGTCGTGTTAGGACCCGTGAACTTGGCAGGAACTGGTGTTGGGTAAGAGCTCTGTCCCGGCCAAGAAATCATATGACTGCTAAACGGTGGACCCGGTGAGTTGGCTCCAGTGTAAAAGCAAGCCTCGTTTCTTCTCGGAGCACTTGGAGGCGGTTCGGATGAATTGAATTGGTTGATTAGCACAATGTTATCATCTTGACTTGCCGCAACATTCTTTCTTTGATCGGGAACCAAGGGAGAGACCGAACATTGTGTTTGCAACGGCCTGTGAACGTACCTGGCAAAACAAGAACATGGCACACATAATCAGCAGAAAGAAACGACAACTCTTGAAAGATTGATGGGAAGAAGGAATCAGAAACTAGACAACTAACCGTGTGAAAGCAGAGGCACTAGAAGGATTAAGAGAAGGCCGGTCTCCAGAAAATTGGTTCTCGGAAGTGTTGTTAGGTCTTCTCAGAGAGAGATCAAGCTCTATCCGAGATTCGTAGTTGGCAACACTTTCTTCTCTGTTTCGTTGTCCGTTTCTTCTCAATGACGACGCTCCCATGAAGTCGATGGCTTCTTTCGATGAGCTCACATTAAGCATTGGCTTTGCGCTCTCCATCTGTAATGAGTCTCTTGGGTTATCTTCCACGTCTGCGCTCTCGCCTTCCATCTCTGGTCTTGTACATGAGCTCTACATAAACAAAAGTTTAGAAACAAACACGAACGAACAGAATCCACTAGTGTAACCAAGATAGTCCATAAGGAGATCTAACCTGTGCATCACCACCATTCCCAATTAGAGGATGTTCGTCTCTCTCAAACGCATTCCCGTGATTCGAATTGTTTGCAGACGCACCTTCAGGTTTCTGCTGTCCAACACTCTCATCCAGTGGAAAGCTACCAGGAGCAAGTGACTGCCGAGATGATCAAGAACAAAAAAAAAAAAAAAAAAATCTGAGAACTCAATTATCTTTTAATAGACAACGAAATTTCCCAGAACTTATATAAGGATGGTTTCGTTGTAGATTTGTTCAGGACACAAAAGGTTAAGAGAATCGCCTAGGGACTTACAGTTTGTCTTCTCCAGAAATGTTGCCAGAGATTTCTCAGCTCATTCCTCCTCAACGGCTTCACAAGATAGTCAGCCGCACCTTTCAACATGCACTTGTACACAGTATTCACCGAGTCCTGTGTCGACATCACTGCGAAAGAAAGAAACAATACAATAATGAGCTGAAAATCCTTTCAAAGTGATGAGAACAAAAAAAGAAGAAGCAGGAGTTGTTCTAAAAGTGACATACTTATGACAGGAATGTTCTTGCAGATATCATGCTCCATGATAAGTGTTAAAAGAGGGTAACCAGATATTGAAGGCAAATCAACCTCTGTTAATATCAGATCAACGCTATTGGGGTTCCCTTTTAGCATCTCCCAAGCCTTCAAGCCATCAGGTACAGCAGCAACTGAGAGACAAACACAAAAAACGAACCACGTTAAACCTTTGAGCTCGCTGTGGAGAAGATTATAAAGACTCAACAGTACAGGTAATGCTTCATTTGCATAGCAAGAATTCAAAGCTCTGTTTTCCAAGGGGAAAACAAAAATCAGCTGAGATAAAAAGAAAAAGTCTTTGACATGCCAAACAAGAAGTTGAAATTTCAAACGGCATCATTTTTGTGCTTAGAATACAATCTTTGTTTTTTTAACCAAAGTAACGAAACATCAGATGCAAAAAAAACTCATAAATCGTTGACTTGCTGATTTTGAACTTGAATTGTAACATTCATACGCATAAATTACGCTAAAATCAGATTCCATTATCAGCTAAATCGAATTCTCGCGGTTTTACTTACATCCAGATTCTCCGATTCCACGAAAAATTTCCCAAAAACAATCTAAGTTCTGAAGGAAGCCAGATCGAGAATTCCAAAATACAAAATCCCGAAACATAAACAAAACCCGAAGAAAATCACGATGGTCGAGCGAAATCTCATCGGAACTGACCTTTGTAACTGCATTTCCTGAGGAGAGCAGAGATAATCTGTCTAGTAGAATCGTCGGCTTCGACGAGCAAAACTCTCAACGCTATTTTCGGGAGAAACCTCTCCCACTTCACCAAACCATTACCGCCGCCCTCTGCGGCCTCCTTCCTCCGCATCTTCCGCCGGGATAACTTTCCCCCGCCGGCCTCAGCTGCTTGCTCCACCGTCACCTCAACAACTTCCTCGCTCATTTCTCGCATCTCACAGAACTCGTTTAAAAAAACCAAATTAGCTTGAAGCTCGCGCAGAGAGAGAAAAGGGGAAGAAGAAACAAACAGTTGCAAAACAAATCAAAAAATGATTGTGAGTGGAAAACTGGAAAGATAAAGAGGAAAAAAATCTTATTCTGAGAAAAAGAAGAGGAAAAAATATCTCGAAATCTGGCGAATGTTCCAACGGCTGAGATTTAAATGGCGCGGCCAACCGACCGTGATCTAACGGTCACGCGACTAATAAAAGTGATTCGAAAAATATCTAGTAGTGTTGCTGACGTGGATATATTTAACTCAGCAAGTACTGTCCAAAGACAAAGTGATCCAATACGCCAAATAACCTTTTTTTTATTTATTGGTGTGGTGGCTGTGCGTTGATGACTCTCTGTGGTTCATATTCAAAGTTGGATATTAATTTTTGTGCTTAATATACCAAAATATTTATTACATATTGATTCGTTTGTATTTGTAATTTTTATGCTTATTTTGTCAGCATGATAGATCATTAAACTTTGGATCTATTACGTAAGTTACTTAATGCTTGTAGTTAGCTTAGGCAAAAAAATGCTTATGATTACCAAAAAGTTAATAGTCTTTCGATGTATTCTTTTTCTTTTCAATGTAAACTCTAACTAACATTCGCCATTTTAGTTAGTGAAAATCTCAACTCGTGACTGCTTTTGGGATATAATCAACCGACAAAATATCTAATGCTAGTGGGGAAAAATTAAAGTATCCATACAACTTATCGAAAAAGAAGTGTATTGTTTGTTTGGTACATATCGTGAAAACAAAAATTCTAAAGAAAAACGATACCTTCATTTCTTCTGTCACAAAAGAAATCAATGATAGGTTTGACAATCTTATCATCTGAAATAATAACTATTGTAATTATAATTTTTCTGCTAAGAAATAATACAATATTTCAGTTTCTTCTTTCAGCGAAACAAAATCAATCTATTACTGTATTACACCATATTTTTTTACGAACGAACAAACTGATGATTGTCGATGCAAATTTGAAAATGTCATATAAGAAATAATTCTCAGTCACAAAACAATAATATTTAATTTCCAGGGATGACATCAGAAGAAAAGAAAAAAAAATAGAAAAAATGGGACAAATGAAAACTGTTCATGGTTTGCCGAATTTTATCAGCATTTTGGTTTTTTCTGTCGCTGCTGTATCTGATAATTAATTATGAGTACATTACGTGGTGGGATTATTTAAAATGTACACGTGTCACGGTAGGGACCACGCGATGAGTTTTTAAAGTTATTCGCGGCTAGATATTTTGAGGGATAAGGTGAAGAGAGAGAAAGGAGACACTTGTTTAAACCTCGTGGTCTTGGTGGATAAGAATATGACACGTGTATGATGGTAATCCGACACAGTTTCACCATTGATGGTAGCTGTCAGAGCCAAAATATCTATTTTGTCTGTCTTCTCACGCGCCAAGTGTTTGACGGATAGATGCTACTCGCTCTCTCATTCCACTCACTTTCCGTATATCACGAATTCAGGTTTGACTTTCTTCGTGAAAATACTTTCGAAACTTCCGTTAATAGAGGTACATTTTGTTGCTTCGTAGTAGTTTAAACTTTATAGTCTGTGACTATTAGTAGCAAAAATTATAAATCATTCTAAATTATGTTGTTTCGTAGTTTAGTTTAGAGAAAATAAATAATAATAAAAATTAAATAATTGATAACAATGATTAATGACCAAACTATATACTATTCGTTAATTAAACGAACGATTACCAAACAATTAAGTTTTGGACGCCAAAATCTATTGATTGTCGTTGAAGTTTGTTGTTAAACATCATCGATTGCTATCACACAAAAAAACATCGATTTATGAGACGTGATATCTCTCACATATTATCTCCTTTTTTGTCAGATCAACGGCATAAAATTATCACTTTATAAAGTGTTTTAATTTGGTTGGATGTTACCACACCGCGTGTGGAAATTGTGGTGGAACGATGGCTTTTGGTTTAAGGAATAAAAATCTAAAGATATTTTGGCCTAACTTACACGAACATGCTCCTTCCTTTTTTAAACAGATATTTTTTGCCTGTGATATCTCCAACCTCTCTTTTTTTTTTGTGGCCTACCTCTTTTGATATATATATATATTTTTTTTAAAATTATTTTTCTTTACAGTCTGTAGGATATTTTTTCATTTTTCTTTTAGGCTACTTGATGAGATATTTCCAAGTTGTATCATATGGCTATTGCCTTGTCCATTTATAAGAAAGTTGACTGGGTAGACGTTAATGTTATTCAAACATCCACTCGAGACAATCTACATACTAACCAAGTGATAAACTTAAAAGAGACCAGTAATTAAATGAAGCGATAGCGACATTATGGTGGTGAATGTAAACAAACTAGGTGACCTATGTAAGAACAATATTTAGGCTGATGTTTTTAGGTTTTATAATTTATGGTCAATATAAGCGAGATACGTAAAATGATGTCAAACCACTTTTATAAGTTTTTAACAGGTGGCTAAAATAGAAACAGGCAATGACCCTATTACTATTAGACTATTAGTGTGATATAAATTGCAACAAAGGATATTTTCGAAGCATCGAAATGTGGGCATAGAACAAGGGTAAGATTATCAAAACTTGAACCTGAACAAGCCCGAAGTTTTGATGTCCCGTATGAGAGTAGTGTAGTTACGACGATGTAACATGTGGCAGTTATTGACATGCGGTGATTGGAAACAGAACACGTTAGATATGTGGATGATAATCAAATTTTAGTTTTCAGATCCAATTAAAAAAGTGACACTTTGAGTAGATATAATCCAGATCGTGTGGCGCTTTCGTTTAAACTCGACTTAGCTCAGATTTTGGGTAGTCGCCTGAAGTGGTTGCATATCCGATAGCTCATATTTGTGGTTATGGATTTTGTTTGTAATTTCATGAAGTTTGAGCTATATATATATATATATATATATATATATATATATATATAAGGTATAACAACCATAAACTTTCCACGAGCTAGAGTAGATTGTTCGAGACCAAGGTCTTCTTCTTATTTGTTAAGGCTTCTTGTGTGATTTTACCAAGACGTAGACCTAGCTTTACCAGCTAGAGTCAAACTCATTAGTTTCTCCTATGCATTACGCGTTTGCTCTCGTTATGACATTAGAGCTGACAACAATTTGGATTATTGTAACTTCTAAAGAACTCGATCATAATCTGATCAATTAGCTCAATACTCAAGTCTGAGTTCAAGACTGTTCAGCTCTTTCACCTATTTCTACCATCACTTAATAATGTAGTGGATGCTATATCACCATCTAGCTAGTATCATTTCTTTCCCTCCATAATTCGATATATAAAACTTTATCACTTTCCAACGTCAAATATCTCTCGTTATTATAATCTCTCATTCCATCTGGTGGCTGAATAATGATAATGTGATTATTAGTCGCATATGTTTAGAAACATTATACCAATGTCTATTTTCACATATAGTACTAGAGTTCTTATTAGTGTATACACTACATGCACCATTCATCTTTCTCTACGCTCAATCTACATAGCGTCTTACATGTTACATCATTCCAGTTTTAACATGATGAATGTTAGTAGTTTTCTACAAAAAAAAAATGTTGTCTTTTTCTCATTACTTATATGCTTCATGTCTGTTTTAAGAGTTTACTAATAGCTCAATATATTAGGGTCCAGGGAGGATAAACCCTTTTATAATTTCAATATTCACGAGGTTGATGCCCTGTTCCTCCTACTCATTTATGTGGATCTTTGATGGCTGATGGAAATCTTCAGCATCAATGCCAAGGCAAGACGATCCAATGTAGCTTTACATTTGGAGTAGATATATTTTATTGTGAATCACAGAAATTATAGAAGAATGGAACCAATAATATAAAGGGAAATTATAGTGGATAATAATATTGGGAATGATATTTAGCAAACTAACCATAGAAAAAAAAAAAACATATATTGTCTATATTTTCTACAATATTTACAAAATTGTCCCTATCTCTTCTCTCTTTCATTTTTTCCTCACGATCTTCTTCCATCATTCTTTTTTCTTGATACTCTCCCCTCTCTCTTTCTTCTTCTCCTCCTCACGATGAACTTGACAACAAATCTCCGTCCAGGATGTGTTCCATTATCGCCGCCGCTTCAATCTGACAGGGGTGATGTTTCAATCTGTGAGTTATATGATCGGTGGCAAAAGCGTAATTAAAGTGTTCATAGAAGGAGATGGTGGGCTAAAAAAAAATTCTCTTTGTTATTTACTTTATTTTCAAAACATCATGGCTATATTCTACATTAGTAACTCCAATATTGTTATACAGCAAATTGACCCTAATATAAATTTAGTTTTTTAAAAAAAAAAAAAAAAAAAAAAAAATAAAATANATTTAATAAACTCACAATGCCAATTATAATCACAACTAACAATGCCAAAAGAAAGGGCTCGTGATTACACATCTGAAAATAAGAGGAAATAATTTGTATACATGAAAAGAAAGGGGTTCATTTAATAAATATATTCCTGTCCGTTTGCACATATCAGCGGTCTTATCCATTTTTTCCTTATCCAAATATCTCCTTACAAAAAAAAGAAAATTCCACTTCCACCGTCTTCTTCACTCCTCACTTCACAAACAAAACTTTTTTTGGTAACATCTCTCGCAAATCAAATGGCGACGCTCTTAGGGTTTTCTCAGACGAAGTTTCACCACTGCGGCGTCTCGATCTCTTCGCCGCCGTGTTCATCTTCTTCCACAGCTGTCTCAATGGTTGGTCCGAGCCGGACTGATTCAAAGACATTCCGGTCAGGTTTCCTCGGCCGTATTGCTTATGATGATCGGAAAAGAGTAGGATCCGAATCCGGTAAAATGTGTAGGAGAAGCTCCTTAGGAGTTAAAATGTCGTGGGACGGTCCTCTCGCTTCCGTCAAGTTAATCATTCAAGGAAAAAACCTCGAGGTTTGGGATTTTGCTACACGCTCGAAGTTTAAGTCTTGTCTGAAAGAGGAAAACAATAATGTTGAATTTTTGTGTGGATTTTGTTCTGGGTTTTGATTATTGAGAATTGGTCATTAGAAAAGTTTTGAACTTTCAGGAGATGTTATGGCAGATTTAACAAGAATCAAATCTGTACATTTAAAGAGAAAATCTTGTTGAATATATGGTTTTATCGAAGTGTGTTCACTGATTTTGTTTAGTCTGTGTAAGATTTGAGACAGTAAGTCATAACTCTTTGTCAATAGAACTTTTGTGTTTGACATTTTGCTTTTCCGACAGTTTGAAGTTTTGTCTCTTCAGTCATTTGGTTAACTGTGACAATGTTGTGACAGTTGTCAGAGCCAATCAAGCAGCATGTTGAGGAGAAAGTAGGGAAATCAGTACAGAAACACAGTCATCTCGTGAGAGAAGTTGATGTAAGACTCTCTGTTCGAGGCGGAGAGTTTGGTAAAGGCCCTAGGATCCGTAGATGCGAGGTGAGAAACTATGTGTAAGCTGTTTGTTCAAACCCATGAAACTGTTATCTCAGGAGCTAATATATAAAGTTGCAATGGTATTTTAGGTAACATTGTTTACAAAGAAGCATGGTGTTGTGCGCGCTGAGGAAGATGCTGAGACAGTGTATGGTTGTATCGACTTGGTATCGACGATAATACAGAGGAAGCTGAGGAAGATCAAAGAGAAAGACTCTGATCATGGAAGGCACATGAAAGGTTTCAACAGATCGAAGGTAAGAGAACCAGTGATTGAGCCGGTTGTGGAGGATTCTGAGGAAGAAGAGGAAGAAGAAGAGGATGATTTGATCAAGGAGGTTGGTCCAGACTTACCTTATCATTGGTGCTTACTGAATACTGATCTTCAGCAACTGTTTCTTTGACCATGTTATTCCACAGATTGTCCGTACGAAATACTTTGAGATGCCGCCATTGACCATCTCTGAGGCCGTGGAGCAGCTGGAATTAGTCTCTCACGATTTCTATGGCTTCCAAAACGAAGAAACCGGTATGGATGCGACATTTTCTCCTTTTCTTTCATGTTTGCTCGATTGATTAAAGTTAAACAAAGAAAGATCTAAGAAAAGACTTTACATTCTGATACTGTTTTTGGTGGCAGGTGAGATTAATATACTGTACAAGAGAAAAGAAGGAGGGTACGGTCTGATAATCCCGAAAAAAGATGGCAAGGCCGACAAGGTGGAGCCGATTCCAACCGAGCAGTTGAATGAACATTCTTTCGCCGAGTAGAATGCATTTGCTTGAACCCGAAACTGATCAGCTCTTCTCTCCTTACAGTTGCCTGTGTAGGAGTTAGGTTTCTTCCGAGAACAACGAGAAAGAATGTTGAGTGTTCAGGAAACAATGTACATAAAAAAAATAAAAATAAGGCTCAACTCTTTGTAGATGACTCTGTTCTGCTTTTTGAGGTAAAAGAAATTGAAAATCTGAAATACGATCTTGATTCTCTTTAAATAAGATGATAGCAATACATTTTCACAAACAAGAATGTAATAACACAACAATCATACAGCAACATCATATCATAATATACACGAACGCAAAACTTAATCGTCCAAGGACCGACGGGCTCGAGCCTCTGGTTCGCTGTTCTTGCTTGTGTTTAAACCAAAAGAGCCTTCTTTTCTTGGTTTAGAGGGCAATCTGGACAGGAGAAGAAGAGGGACACCATTGATATATGCATTAGGGATAGGAACCACGGAGGAAAAGAACAATTTCCTTCGTATAACTATTTATTTTGTGATAGAAACGCAGCTAAGTGAACTTGCCTTCTCAAGAGGAATCGGTTGACACTGCTGCTTTCTGGATCATCATGGACCTCTTCCATGTGATTTCTTGGATTCTGCAATGAGAGCATATACATATAGAGTATGAGGCACAATATGTTATTAATAAGGGACTCTGTCACGTCGACGAAGACATGATATCTCAAGAACAAACCTAATCCATCCAATTCTACTGCTCTTAAGGTCGATCGAGCTCAGTGTTACTCAGTAAGCTCGATTACGGTCAGGATATCGAATTTTGCAATGTTTTATCAATACTTACATTGTCTGGAACTGATGTTGAAATCTTCATCTTCTTGCTTTTGCGAGAGTGCTCACCATCACCATCACCAGCACCGTCATCGCATTTCCTCTTCTTCTTTTTCTTCTTCTTCTTCTTCTTCTTCTTCATCGCCTTCTTTTTGGAAGAGGCAACGCGAGGTTTACCCTTCTTGTCCCTCACTTTCCAAATGTTTCTCCGACGGAAAACCAGTTTCTCAGATTTCCACGTCTTGAAGCTCGTATCGATCACCGTCACTTCGCTCCTCGAAAACCCGACTAGATCCTTCTCTCCTCTCTCTTCTTCATCCACCACGCCCTCGGCTTCCGCTACGCTTCTTCTCTTTTCTCTTGTCTCCGGCGCCGGTTTTTTGTTGTACGAATTGCGCGACGACGTGGCGAATTCACCAACACCGGGGGGACAAATCCGGTCGGTTATCTGATTCAGCAGCGGAAATTCGTCGGGAGTCTCCACGGAGCAATGTCTAGGGTTTGATTGTTTCCTTGGGACCTTCTTCCCGACGGACCGAGAGGAGCCGCCGAAATTGAATAGCTCGTCGAGAACATCGCTCATCGCGCCGTACCATTCGCCTGAAGCTGACTCCAATGGACTCTCATCTAATTCCGGATCCGAAGGAATTGGGGCAGACGGAGGGGAAACGGAGGCGGAACTAGTGGCGGGATCTCCGGTGATTTCGGTATGCTGATTGCGACGGAGGAAGTCGTCGAGGCTAAGAGGATTACCAGAAGCATCTTCATCTTCAGTGGTGGAGAGTCCTCTGCTTAAGCGGAGACGGTCAAGCCAAGTGGAGGCGACGGGCTTGTCGTCGATAACGGAGCTGAGCATCCGGAGACGGAGAAGATACAAAATGTTGTTGGCTCTGTTTTTATTTTTTTGCTCTGCTGTGAATTAAAAACAGTCCGCCGTTTGAATTACAGGAAAACTACAACTGAAAATAAATGATTGCTTTGAAAATCTACAAGATGGTAAAACTTATTAATACTGATTTTGAAAATTTAAATAGCAGAACAAAAAGTGTTTAGTACAGATTTGGATTCACATAAAGTTGGTCGAGTTTAAAAGTTCATTAAATATACAGAGATTTTATGTATCTACACTGATACTTATAATTTATGATAACTAGATTTTATGAATAACTCGGGAATGGATGTGTACGACACGGTTACAACACATAGTTTTTATAACTCACCAGATATATTATTATCATATGTTATGTTTATATGTTTATGTTTATTATATATATCAGATGACATATGTTAATACATAATATAGTAATACTAGAATTGAAAACTAAATAATTCTTTATTCATTCATATTTGTTGATTCAAAAAAATGTCAATTCTCAATTATGATTAAAAATTAAATTGATTCTCAATTTCAATTTTATGTCAATTAATTCCTTTTAAAAACTCTCCTATAGGCGCCTAACCTAGTCTAATTATGAATGAATTTTATTGTAATCAAAACAATAACACTCATTTGGATTTTACTAAAAATACACGAATCCATATACAGTGGACAGTAGTAATAACAATGGAATCTCAGTTTTTTTTTTAAGACATCTCACAAGACATATATACATATCTCATAGAACCAAAAGAAAACATCTTATTAGTTAGAAGACAAATATTGAACTGAAAAAGAAAAGGAAGAAGAAGAAGACGCCCTTCTAGTCAAACAATCCGAAAACCATGTCATCTTCACTCTCTTCCTTGACCTCCTCCTGAGAACACAAAACAATTTTATTTTGATTCCAAGCTTGTATTATACATTATATAGTTAGATTTGTATTCCTAATTGTAAGTACGTGGTGAGATTTGAAAGACAATAGATACCTTCTTCTTCTTTGTCTCCACAGCTCCTAGGGCTGCTTGAGAAGCTGCAGAAGCGGCGGCTGCAACCGGAGCAGCAGCACCACCACCACCGGCACCAACATTCATGATGAGATCGTCGATGTTCTTCTTCTCACATAACTTAGCAAAGAGGCCAGGCCAGTATGATTCGACATTCACGTTGGCTGTTTTCACCAGCGTTGATATCTTCTCAGCCTGATAAATCCACAATAATTACAGAAATTGATTGAGATGAAACTATTGATCATGCAATTCGCAACTACACAACACCACATGAAAGAGCAAGAAAAGAGAGACGATCCAAGAGACTATAAATAAAAGAGAGAAGAAACTAACGGTGATGTCAATTCCATCATCGTGGAGGATGAGAGCGGCGTAAGTGCAGGCGAGCTCGCTTGTCCCCATTCTCTACCTTCAACCTCTCTGCACTATTATTTCTGCTTTGCCTTTTTTAAGTTTCTGTTAAGGACATCGCTATTTATACCTAGTGGTTGAAATTAAGAATCTGACACGTAACATAATTTTAATTTTGATCAAGTAGATCACCACATTTGTAACATGTTTTTACATATTGACACATGTGAACTATTTACATTTAAAATTATCAATGTTTTCCTTCTTTTTAGAAAAAAATATCTTAAGCTCAATTTGCTATTTTACTCATTTATTAAATGAACATATGAGTGGGAATCCATATTTTCCATGGTTATAACAAAATTAGCACAATAATGAAATCTGGTAGACAAATGTTACAAAGTTTTTTTTTATTTATTATTATTATTATTATTTTATTTTTTTTTCAGAACAAATGTTACAAAGTTAATTTTTTCTTAGTATTAACTTTTTAAAAAATGGTAAATAGAGAAAAACATAGTTTCGTCAAATCTTATGTATACCAAGTGCAGTTTGGCGTGTTGACATCCACAAAAATGTCCAATTCGACGTAATTAGAACAAGACCGTAAAATTAAGCGACTGTCTGACCGAGAAGCTATGTCACCTGAACTTCACATAACATCAACTTACCTCTTTGTACTGTCATGATATGATAGACAAATATTTTTGTTAAAGTGTGTATTTAACTTTCAGATGTTTTGTCAAAAGTGACTTAAAAGAAGAAGAAAAAAAATGAGACAATGGTTAATGATTTCTCTAGTTTTTACTAGAAAAGTGAAAGAAAAACAGGGTGCATTGTACTAAGCTCCGATTACGAATTCTAAGCACCAGAAACCTGAATAACGTATTCTGGTTGGGTTTATACACAACAGAGATAATAGTAGCATTTGCTTCATCGAATGAATTCAGTTTTAGTTACAATCAGATAGATACAGATACAGAAGCATTGCTGACCCAAGAAGCGACCAAGCCTACCATCTTTGTACCTGACGGTTTTGCCGGTCTATGCTAAATCCGATTTTCATCACTTCACATCTGCATTTGACAAAAAAAAGAGTAAAATGGATAGTAATTAACTAATTATAAGGAGCTGTTATTTGATTTTCTACATATGCAACGTTATTGGCATTCTCAAGCACAAATACATAGGTGTTTGTACTAGCATTTTGTCGGTTGTAGGTTCCTGATGAATGTGCATGTGATTATATGAACATAAACCAGAGTTATTCGGAAACAATTCTCAGATCCTTGGTTCAGTTCATGTTTCTCTACCAACTATTGATTTCAAAGTTAAAAAAAAAACTCAAACCTCAAACTCTAAGGAGCTGCATTTTGTTAGAGAAAGCGATGCCAATCCAATCAGGCTGTGCAGAAGACCACTGCAACTGGTTTATCTCCGAGCCGGCTGAGTAAACCGACATGGGATCAATCCCGTTGGGTCCAGCCACCGTCGGAAGCTCCCAAATGAGAGCCTGCGTGTCATCACCACCGGAGCAGATGTGTTTGCAGCTCTGCGGAGCCCAAGCGATGGCGTTGACGCTAGCCTGGTGCCGTTCCAGCTCCGCCACAGGCATCGTCGGCGACCGAATGTCGAGAATCACAACCTTATTGGAATCCATCAGAATCGTCGCCATGTATCTGAGGTCTTGCTTGTTCCAGGCGAGTCTTAAGAGAGGCGTATCGGGCTGGGGACTCTCGTAGATGATGGTGGAATGTTCCTTGTCGCGTAGATCGAAGATCCTGACGGATCCATCGGCGGAGACCGACGCGAAAACCCTAGCTTCTCCCCAGGCGATGTCGTGGACCTCTTTATCGTGCGCTATGAGCTGCGTCTCCACGACGGACTTCTCGATGTCCCAAATCGTGCAGGTCGTGTCGATGCTGCAGGTTCCGAGGCGTTTCGGCTCAACATCGTTCCAGTCGAAGGAGGTCAACGGCGCGCAGAACTCGCTCGTCTTGCTGTTGTTGAGTACCGCGACGGGCTCGACTGTGGACGAATCTTCGCTGATTTCCCATAAGCGGAGGAAATCGCCGGAGGACGCGAGTAGATCGCCGGCGGAGGGACGGCGGAGGGAGGGAGGGCTGAACATTAATTTGGTGGGAGGATAAGGGTGCTCGAAGGAGAGATTCGGGTGAGGCTTGACGGTCATGGAATCGGAATCGAAAGAGAGAATGTCGATGCGGTTGTTGTAGTCCTCGAGGAAGCTTCCGACGGCGATTCGGTGGCCGGTGGGAGTGCCGGTGCGTGTAGAGGAGAAAGCCATGGCGTAGAGTGGATAAGGAGAATCATAGGTGACGGCGGTTTCCGATCTGGACAAGGAATCCGGAGCTGAGTTATCCATTATCTCTCTCTCCCTAAAGAAATTTGAAAAATGGTTGGTCTAATCTGATTCGATAATGGATTCTTCACGACGACATCTCATTTTTTTTTTCAGATGAAAGTGACAAAAAGTTTTATGGTCAGTGTCAGTGCCAATTTTGGAGTCGGAGGAAAAAAACAAGAGAGACGGCGTCCGTACCGGGGCTAAACTGTCTGGCTCAGTCGGTATGTCTTCAGTGTTCTCTAGATAGTGGGCCTTTTTATACGTTTTGGGCCTTTGTCTATAGATAGTGGGCCTTATTGTAACGCTAAGCAAGCTTTCTACGGTTTAGTCCCATGTATGATGTATGTGTATAATGAAAAGAAGAAAAATACACACACACACAACACAATGAATGAAGAGCACAACGTCTGGATCAGTCCTGCATTTATCAACCTTTTTTTTATCATGTACACTTATTCGTTTGTTGGTTTTTTTTTTTCAACCGACTCATTTGTTATATCAGTTTTGTAGCATGACGAGAGTTGTTTACTTCTATTTACGCTTTTATTTGAAGTTTTTGTTCTTGCTTTTTTTTTTTTGCATTGTGTAACACTTTGTGATTGTGTTATGCAGACCAATTCAATGGAACGTGTAAAGTAAAAAAATGCCCTCGTTAAGTTTGTGGACTCATGCGATCTTTCCTTTGTGTGTACTTGTAATGGACACGTATATATAGCAGATATAGAGATATGCGTGAGGTTGGGGTAAATAGTATTTATGTCACTTTCTATCTCAGAAAATGTTAGATTGCATAACTTTCTGATAGGCACTGACACTGACCTTGAAACTTTCTTGATTTAATGCCAAAATTATTTTAGGGTAATTTAAAGATGATAAGAAACAATGATAGGTTCAAATTTGGAGTGAAAGGACATAAAGGAAAATCCGTAGACAGTTACATGCCCCAGTCTTACTTTGAACTTTCCTCAACCCCGAACCCACGTTTACTCCCATTTCATATTTGATATGGCCACATATTTATTTGTTGTTAATATCAATCAGGACGTCCCACGCATTTTCTTCTATATAGATCGAATAATTCGAACTTATTCATGCTATTAATAGTCAATAGTTCATAGTTGTTACTTGTTAGCATACAACTTGAGTTTAATATATTAATGAAATCATTCACAGCAAGCTTAGTCTTGTTGGATATCAATCCAAATCCCACATCGGAATATTAGACAAAGAAATGTCTAATATATAAGTAGTGTCAACCCTAATTAGTATGAGGCCTTTTGGGAAGGAGCCCAATAACAAATTCGTGAAGGCTAAGATACATGGGTCCAAAGCGGACAATATCATACTAGTTAGAGGGTTGGACACGGGCTTGAAAAGCCCTTTAATTGGTATCAGAGCCAGGTTCAAAGAAAGTGGACCTGGAAAAGTGGGTGTTGGCATTACACAAGATGTGGGAAGAAAGCCCTTAAAAAGATGGAGGAATCACGAGTTATGTGGTCCTTAGCTTTGAAGGGGAGAATGTTGGATATCAGTCCAAGTCTTACATCGGAATATTAGACAAAAAGTGTCTAATATATAAGTAGTGTCCAACCTAACTAGTATGAGACATTTTGGGAATAAGCCCAATAACAAAATCCGTGAGGACTAAGATACATGAATCTAAAGCGGACAATATCATACTAGTTAGAGGGTTGGACACGGGTTTTAAAAAGCCCATAAATGGTATTATTGCCATGGTTCAAAGAAAGTGGATCTGGAAAAGTGGGTGTTGGCATTACACAAGATAAAATCCCTTGAAGTTGTTACATCAAATAAAGTTGTTTAAGAACACATTTAGCTTGAATAAAGAATAACTCTCTTTATTGATGTTTAGAAAATCTCTCAAAACTAAACACAAGCTCTCTTGCTCTCAATATCTTTGTCACAACTCGACATTGATATATATAGTGCTAACACAGCTTTGTTAGAGCTAACACAACTTTGTTAGTCCTATTCCCATTATAACTAGAACTAGATAACTCCTAATCCTATAATGAGTCCATGAACCTCTCGTATCCTAACCTAACTAGGAAAGGCTTCTTAGGTTCAAGGCTAATGTTGAAGCTTATCCAACATTCACCCCCTTAAGCTTCAAGTTAGTCTTCGTGAGATCATGAACTCCTATCAAACTTCTCATCTCCTTAAACTTGATTTCAAGCATATCGGCTTTCTAATCTTGAGATTGACCTTGTAGAGTCTATTAGGAGATCTCATTACTTTTAGTAGAAGTCTTCCACTAGGGTCATGTAATGTTAGATATTCGGATCTCATTCTAACATCACAACCATACTCGGTATCTTGTCCCGGACTTAGGATGTTTCTTTTTAACCCCAGAATGTAGTAGACATCTGTCAAGAGTTTCTGTTCCCCTGTTTTTGCTTTAAA
>OVBJ01002139.1:0-20250 GCA_900406535.1 Noccaea bulbosa
TCTACACATGAATAAGATCATCCCATTCTCTCATTACTCACAACACTAATAACATTTGTCATAGCAATATAGTTGAATAACATATTTTTATGTCTTTAACTCTTAAAGATATGCAGATCTTTTATTTTAGTAAGGTCAAAGCTATTTTTGAAGTGTATAAAATCAACAGTAAATTTTGGATTTTCTTTTACGATATTAAATGAGGTACTAAATCTAAATGTCTTTAAAACAACTAGAACTATGCTAGAAAACCATATCAGAACAACTAATTGAGACATTGTGAGAATAAATCTAATGTCATTTATCATATTGAAAATGGTTCCACTAGTGGTTATTTTTGGTGAATGTGATTGCATACGATATATATTTTCTTGCATTATTTATTTTTATTGTTTTCACTGCATTATTGGTTTCTTTTTATATATGTAGAAATATTTTCCACTTTCCAGGAAATAAAATAAAATATTGATATTTTTAAGCTTACAAAGAGGAAGGGCGTTTTCGTAATTGAACAAGTGAATAGTTTGGCGCCAACGTAAATTGTTAAAATGAATTAGAAAAATGAGGCCCACCAATTGGAAATTAGTGGATCTTTCGCAGAATGGGCCCCACGTTTCTAATAGTGCCCACCAATTAGGAATTGTGTTACTTTTCAGGGTCAGTGAAAGTTACACTTTCTTTTTGATATATTCTTCATTTAATGTACTTTCTCAGTTCTCACATATATTTTCATCAACGCCTTTGGTCTTTTTTTTGCTCCTTCTAGAATCCATGTCATAATTTCAGACTTCAATAGCATTTCAAAATGTGTCATAGTTTTCTTTCTTCTTTTCAAGTAAAGCACTAGAGAGAGACATCTTTTTTTTTTTTTTTTTTTTTTTTTTTTGTTTTTTTTTTTNTTTTTTCCTATCAAAGTGGCTTATTAATTGTCTTTATTGTGGCATCGCCACGAAGAAGGAACCCACTAACGTATACATCTTCAAAGCAATAATTTAGTATGATCTAATCACACAATAAGATGCTCCACCATATCGCATAATCCTTTTTGTTCTTATTACACGCTTTTTGTAAGAAAAATAATTAACTTTTCCGAGTATGGACGATTAGTTTAGTGAAAATGTTACATATATATATATATCAAATAAATAAAATAGTAACATAATTCATTAGCAAAAATATACTTGAGCTGAAGAAAAGTTTGTAGACTAGAAACAAAATTAGTAGACTAAAACCAAAGAAGCCCAAAACGAGAAAGGTTATTTTACAAAAGGTATATTGGGCCTACAAGGCCTAGACCTTAAGCATCGTATGAATTTCATAAGAAAAAAACGAAAAACATTAAAAACAAAAAAAAAAAAAAAAAAAAAAAAAAAAACAAAAAAAAAAAAAAAANGAAAAAGAAAAGAAGAAATCGTTCGTCTGGAGAAGACGGAGAAGGATAAGGATGATAACGGTAAGCGAAGTTTCCTCTTACTGTTCCTCTTCAAACTTGGCGTCTCTGTCTCGTCTCAACCACAAGTCATCTTCGAGACTACGAAGCTCTTCTCTTTACAGAGCAAGCTTCTCCGTTTCGACAAAGACCAGGAACACTTGTAAAGCCAAATCATGGAATCTCGGTCTTGTTATCAACTCTAGAAGGTACTTCTTCTTTGAGCTTTCAAATCTTATCTCAAATGGGTTTCACTGAAATCGATGATTCTGTTCCTACTTTTGATAATGCGACTTAAAGGTTTCAACTTTTCAGATTGAAAATGTGTGAACTTTCCTGCTGATGCAACTAGAGCAAATGGTTTTTGCAGATTTTTAGGACCAATTAGTGTGATCTTAGGTTATGAATTGTGCTAAAAGCACCTAAATTTCAGGAGATTTAAGGGTTGTTCAAAGAAATTTATCAAGACATGCGTCTGTTTTCTCACTTTACTACTGTACATTGTTTTGCTGATTGGAGTTTCTATTCAGCTCTGAGGCTTCGGTTTTCGATCCGTTGGGGATCAAACCAGATGAAACTTCTACTCTGAGTGGCATTTGGGACAGCTTCCTGAGTCTTCTTTCTCCATCATTTGAGAGCTCCTCCGGTACCAAACGAGACAAGCCGTCTTCTGGTCGTGGCGTGGCAGGTCTGTTTAGCTTTACATACATTCGCTAATTTGTGCGGTTTATCACCATTGATGATGCTTACTCTTTGAATTATTTGTCAGCTGCTATTGAGGACAGTTCCATTGATTTTGGAGATTTCTTTAAAGGACCATTACCAGGGAAGTTTCTGAAGCTTCTTGGATTCCTAGCTCTCTCTCGTCTGGGAATCTACATACCACTCGGTGGAGTCAATCGAGAAGCTTTCGTCGGCAATTTAGACCAGAACAGCTTGTTGACCACATTGGATACGTTTTCCGGTGGAGGCATTGGTCGACTTGGTATATGCTCTCTCGGAATTGTCCCCTTCATCAACGCGCAGATTGTGTTTCAGCTTCTTGCTCAAGTCTATCCAAAGCTGCAAGATCTCCAGAAGAAAGAAGGTGAAGCCGGTAGGAAGAAGATTCTTCAGTACACTCGTTACGCTTCAGTCGGATTTGCGATAGTGCAAGCGATCGGACAAGTGCTTTACCTTCGTCCTTACGTGAATGACTTCAGCACGGAGTGGGTTGTTTCTTCTGTCACGTTGCTAACGCTTGGCTCTGTTCTCACTACATACATCGGAGAGAGAATCTCTGACCTGAAACTCGGAAACGGCACTTCCCTCTTGATATTCACTAGTATCATCTCTTACTTGCCTGCATCATTCGGTCGAACAGCAGCAGAGGCTTTACAGGAAGGAAACTATACTGGTCTCGCCACCATTGTTGTTTCGTTTCTCCTCTTGGTACTCGGTATTGTGTATGTTCAGGTAAACTTACTAGTTAACTATAACCAAGCTCAGTTCATGTGGTATGCTTATAGAGCCTAACAAGCTTAAGTCTTTTCAGGAAGCAGAGAGGAAAATTCCGCTGAATTATGCCTCGAGATACACAAGCAAAGCCGGAGGGCTTCAGAAATCTGCTTATCTTCCATTCAAGGTCAATAGTGCTGGAGTCATGCCTATCATATTTTCGACTTCATCTCTCGCTCTTCCTGCTACTCTAGCGCGATTTACCGGCATATCTGCTCTGAAGAATGTTGCTTTTGCTTTGAACCCGGGAGGTGAGAGTCCTTTGAAGCTATTTTTGCCTTTGGAACTGTTTCGTTAATGTTTTAAAGAACGAAAGACTTCACCACCACACAAACTCACTTGCAGGCTCTTTCTATCTTCCAACCAATATACTTCTCATAGCTTTCTTCAACTACTACTACACTTTCTTGCAACTTGACCCGGACGATGTGAGCGAACAGTTGAAACGACAAGGTGCTTCGATCCCTCTAGTCCGACCTGGTAAAAGCACTGCTCTCTTCATCAAAACCGTAAGATCCTCTCTTTCTCTCCTTCCTCGGTTTCGTCAAACTACTCATTTTGGTTTATTGTCAATCTACTGTCTGAAAAAAACTCCCTGGCTCTGGTTGCAATATCAGGTCCTTGGCCGGATATCAGTTCTTGGTTCAGCATTTCTGGCTGTTCTAGCTGCTGGTCCTGCTGTGGTTGAACAGATCACTCACTTGACAGCATTCAGAGGATTTGCAGGCACTTCTGTTCTGATTCTTGTCGGGTGTGCCACAGATACTGCAAGAAAGGTCCAAGCGGAGATAATCTCGCAAAAGTACAAGAATATTGAGTTTTATGAGATTAACAAGTATGACCCATGAATTTGTACTCCTTTTGTTGTTACATGTGATACAATCGAATCAAGTTGTACTCTGTTCTCTTGTCATAGGATGAAACTATGTAACAAAGGTTTTGACTTTGAGTAGTATATAAATTGTGACGTTTGTTACTCATTTGCCTAAGGAAAGTGAAACATAAACCAAAGTCTAACATTTTTCTTGGAGTCTAATTGAAAAGCTTAACAGGTCTCTTCATCTGAAACACTTGTTTTGAATCTGGAATCTGAGACTGAGAAGGGGAAACAAAATCGAAATGAATTCACATTATATCTATTTCCTTTTCTATGTATAAGCATCTCACAAGGGTACAACAAGTAAACCCAATTGACCAGTTCAAGATACTCTGTACAAAGGCATATATGACAAACCCCTAGCGACCCTTCTTGTAACCTAAAACCTTTTTAAATCCTAAACAATCTTTTAATATCACAAACATAAAATCTAGAAACAAACCCTTTTCAAGGATCTATGATTTCATTTCGACATTGTCCCTGTTGAAAAGTGAACATGTTCTGTTGTTCACCATCCTTTGTTCTATCTGAAGCTGAGGCCAACCACTTCAGCATTGTGATAACCATTGGTGTATCATCGAGATAGTACTTGGCCTTGCTTGGTTTCTGACCCACCGTGCACGCAAACACCTCTGCAAAAGCGATTGGAGAAACATCCTGGTGCTTCACTATGCTATCAAACATGTCTTCATCAGACCGGTCATCACCAATGCACAACAGAAAGTCTGGTCTCTTCCCTTTGCTGTTCCTCATCGTTGCTATCAAATGCTCCACCACTTTTCCTTTGCTTACTCCCTGAAAAACCAAATTCACATTAGAATGATGAAAATAATGCCAATTTCAAGCAAGCAAATCTCGAATTAGATCATATATATATATATATATACCTGAGGATTAACTTCTACGATGTGCTGTCCTCTCTTGACAACAACAGGCTCGTTGGTAAGCACACTCTCTAGATGATCAAGAAGCTCCTTAGCTTGCCAAGAACCAAAGGAAGGATCAGCTTCATGGTGGTGCCACACCATTGCACTCTCTTTCTCCTCTATGAATGATCCATCAGTCGCTTCCATGTAGTGATTCATCACTGGTTTAGCTATCTTCTTCCAGCTTAAATCCACAGGCAATTCACTTGTCTCCCATGGGGAATTACAGTTCCATCTATGAGAATAGAAGTATAAGTATTAGCATTGCACAAATGAGAGAGAAGATGAGATAATGAAAGGGAATGGTTTTAGCAGTACCTAGTGAAATATCCATGTTCTGCTGAGATACCGAGATTGGCGCAAGAGCCAAACCATTTGCTGAGAGACTCCTTACCTCTACCACTGACAATAAAGACAAGATTGTTGGGGTCATCACACAAGCGATTGAGAAGCGAAATGAGATCATCACTTGGCTTTTTATCCAAAGTATCCTGGTCCATCATTGTCCCATCATAGTCCAACAGGATCAACCTACTGCTTGTTCTCCTATACGCAGGGACAATGGTTTCAGCACCGAGTTTTCTGAAATTCGGATCTAACGCAACAACTCTGAACCCAAGACCGAATCCAACTCCCCAGAACCTCTTGTTGTAATGATCTTTACACGCCCTCTGAAGATCATGGTCATAACTACGCGACCAGTAGGCCACGTCATGAGAGCTAATGTACTTGTGATGCTTCTGGTGCCGCAGGTTTTTCTCTTTGTTAGACATTGTAATCGCAGAGCTCATCGCATCAGTGACCGCATCGATGTTCCACGGATTAACACGGATCGCGCCACTCAGAGATGGAGAGCAACCAATGAACTCAGAGACAATTATCACACTCTTCCTAACATCATCTGGACCAAAACCTAATGCTTCATCCAAAACAGGGCTCCCTTGCCTAGTCACTGTGTACTTGTAAGGCACCAGATTCATCCCATCTCTCACAGCATTCACCACAACACACTCCGAGATGGCGTAATAAGCTACTTTCTCCAAAGTACTTACAGGTCCATTCATAAACACAATAGGCTTATAACCAGGTCTCCCAAACTTATCATTGATCTCATCAGCAATCAAATGTATCTGTTTCTCTACATCTTGAACATCCTTACCTGCACTCCGAGCAGGATTAGTAATCTGCACGAGAACTACTTTCCCACGAAGTGCTAGGTTCTGTTCAAGAAGCTGACCCATCGCCCAGAACTTCAAGCTAATACCTTTGAACATATCCAAATCATCCACACCTAACATCACAATGTTCCCTTTGAACCTTTCTCTCAATCCCTTCACTCTCTCTGCAGTTTCCTCCGAAGCCTTAATCGACTCAATCTGCCCCATGTGGATCCCCACCGGCAAAATCTTGATGCTCACCGTCCTTCCGAAGTATTCAAGACCAATGTAGCCTCTTTTCGATTCGTAATCGAGACCCAGCATCCTACTGCAGCAAGACAAGAAATGCCTAGCGTAATCGAATGTGTGGAATCCGATCAAATCGCAATTGAGAAACCCTTTGAGAATCTCGTCTCTCACAGGAATCGTACGGTAAATCTCAGATGAAGGAAATGGACTGTGAAGGAAAATCCCTAGCTTTATCCGGTGAAACCTGTTTCTCAGAAAAGTGGGCAAAATCATGAGATGGTAATCGTGAATCCAGACGTAATCCTCATCTGGGTTTAGCACTTCGAAGATCTTATCAGCGAAGATCTTGTTAACCGTCGTGTACGCTCTCCAATTCGATCGATCGAAGAGAGACCCCTGAGCTTGCGTCATCGGGAGGAGGTAGTGAAAAATCGGCCAGAGATAGTGCTTGCAGAAACCGTGATAATACTTGTTGAGCAAGTCACTAGGTAAGAAAGTAGGAACGCACTGGAAGTTCTCGAGCAAGAACTGAGACACGTCTTCTTGCTCCGACGGTAAAACGTCGGCGTTTAATGACCCGACGTAGACGACTTCAGTCTCCGGAGGAAACCCGTCTTTGAGTTGTAAGTAAAGACTGTCATTGTCGAATTCGAAGCACCACTTGTTCGACGAAATGTCTCTGTGAGCACGAAGCGGAAGCTGATTCGAAACCACGATCCGTTTCGGCTTCGTGACACACGCGCCGCCGTTAGGATCGTCTCCGTCGTTGGTTTCGAGTCCAGAAAGCTTCGTGACGGCATTGGGGATCCGGTTTCGACCCATGATCCGATAATCATCGGCCGAAACCAGACTCAGCTGGTCTTTCCAAGATTCCGGTAACATATCTCAAACACACACAAAAATTCAAACTTGAGTATGTCGAAAGAGAATTAAGATTTGGTAAATCGACAATTTTTCTGGGTATTTCGTTTTCATAACATCGAGAGAAGGAAATGCGTAGTTACGAAGAGGAAGAAGAAGAGAGCGTCCATATTGTGGAATTTAAGAAGAGAAGAAAAAAACGGAAATTTTTTCGGTGAGGATAAGAACGAAACGAAAGAGGAAAATATAAATTTAAAATAAATCTCTCAGTATTTAAAAAACATTGTGGAATATTCGGACGGTCACGATTTTCTCGAGATGGAAATAATTGGTGAATTTAGACCGTTAGATGAGCGCGTGTGTGTGACTCGAACCGACCTCTCCTTTTAGGAGAAAAAATCTTAAAAGCTAATATATGTTATAAACAGTATAGATGAAGCCCATTATCGCCTATATTTTAGAATATTTTAGCTTATTTTTTAAGTATAATCATCTCTAAAGAAAATCATATATTGATGAACAAGAAGACAACCAATTCCTCTTTTCTCTTGTTTTCTCTTTTTCTATAATAGTATAACCCTAATTACGGATTATTTAGCTGTTTACTTCTCCCTACTCCAATAATATGTCCACTTTTTTTTTAACTTAGATGGGAAATAAATATTTATAGCTCATACATTTCCATACATACAATTATTGCTGACGTGGATTATCTTGAAACAGATATAATTTGTCGATAGATTTGCATTGGACAAAAGCTGCTTACTCTATCAAGATTCAAACCTTAAATTTGAAGCGAACATATAAGTTTATATAATTACATAAATGGACAATTGAACTAAATAGATTTGTTTGGTCAAACAACAATGAAAAATCACTATTTTTATAACTACTATGTATTTGTACTCATATCAATTTTCCATAAATGCTAATGAATTTTGAAAAATATTTTATAGTAGTAATTAGTTGTAAGTTTGTAACTGTAAGTACTTTTTAAAAATGAAGATTAAAAAAATATATATATTTTTTTTTTTGGCCGTCCTGGTATATAAAATCTATTTGATCGAAAATATCTCTCAGCATATTCTAAAATTATTCCAATGTTCATCGAAACAAAATGAACATCAATAAACGATAAAAACATGTGGAATCAATGGGAAAAAAAACACAATCAAAACAAATTCTAAATTGTTACTCCAGTTACATGTGGAGTGATTTCAAATTATACAAACAACCAACAAAATTAACTATTTCTCTCAGCTAATTCCAGTGAATGACAGTCGTAGCTTTCTCGATTAAAATTGTCTGTACTATATCACAACTAAACTAAACTTATAAACTTTTATATATCAAAATATCTCTACAAGAAAAACAATTTTCTATGATTTCCTATACAGACAAATAATTTTAAAGTACAGTTGTCCCGCACCTGTATAAGTCCAAACCATATATAATCACATTCTTCACTATTCATATCCATCTAATAAGTAAATAAAGGAAATCCAATTTTCAGTTTGAATTTACGATTATGGTGGGTGGATAATGAAAAGCCACGTGGCAAACATGTATAAGAAACGTGGCGTGTTAGGGTGGGAAGAAAGAGGAGATTGGCAAAAAAGTCACGAGGCATGTGCTTCGTTGTTTTTTTTTTTTTAACGGATGACGTGGAAGACTTTCGCTATCAACGGCAGCTATGTCAGCCAATCACTGTTTGACAGCTCATCCGTTCCCCTCCAGGAACGTTTCAAACTTTTGCTTCCGTTCTTCCTCCTTTCAACGGTATTTACATCGATGGCCGACCTCAGTTGGTGACACGTGGCGTCATTTTAAAGGAACATTTGATAGTGTTTTTTTTTTTTTTTTCAAATGTTAAAATTCATTAATTCCCCCAACTTTTAACTAACACCTCCAAAACTTTCGTGATCTAACTATTTTTGAAAAAAAGTTAGGAGAAATTATGAATTTTAACATTAGTGTCTTCGTTTAAGGGACCAAAAACAGAATGAAACAAAATTATGAAGTTTGAGGGATTTGGATAGGACCAGCAAATCTTTCGTGATCTCTTTTGAGGGACCAAAAAAAATCTCCAAACTATTTTCTTCGTTTTGAAATTGGTTAACGTTATAAACATTTATTTTTGAACAAAAAAAAAAGATTTTCTATTAAAGATTGAAAATTGGCAAGTTTTAGTTTTCCTACCATAAAAACATGGGCATACTATCGAATTAAACAAAAAAAAGTTAGTTTAGAGCAGATTGGATTTCAGATAAGATTGCTCACCATTAAAGCTTTAATTGGATTAATAAAATTACAGAGGAGGTGCACTCACTATTTCCACCGCTGTTTTCAATAATTATGCTACATAAGTTATTTTTATAATTTTCTTGATTACGTTAGAATAAATTAAAGAGGATGAGTGCTGTACTATAAGAAAAATTAAAAATGAGATGAAAAATACTAGAATAGTAGTATGTGTTTAAGAACTTTTTATTGCCTGACAAAAAAAAAAACTTATTGATTTGTTTCTTGTTAATAATACCTCTCAAAAAAATTGTTTATTGATTTAAGAAATAAAAACTGAAAAAATGCTAACAAGAGACGTCAGAAAATAGAAAGGTGTTAACAAGAAATAGAAAAAAAAAAAAAAAAAAAAAAAAAAAAAAAAAGGGAAAAAAAAAAAAAAAAANAGAGAAACGTAGACAACAAAATTACGAAATAATATGGCTGACCAGTATTTCCATGGTGCTTCAAGCCTTCAACAATATCATAACATGGAAAACTATATAAATAAATAAAAATCAAGACAAATTTGAAGAAGAAATGAGTGGTTAATGGTGTTTATTTTTTTGTCTTTTTTTCGGTGGATTTGTTTCAAATTTCTAGGACAAGATAAGGGCGTGGGTGTGAGAAAAAAAGAGGACTTATCCAAATCCCAGAAAACCATTGTCTTTGAGGGACCCGATCTGATCAGCCACGTTGTTTAAAAGATTTTTATGGGTCCCACTTTATCTAATAGCCTCTTGGGATAATTATTTAAAATTTTCTCTTTTTCACTTTTTATTTTGAATATTCCTTTTCCTTTTTTTGACTCTTCTTTTTCATTTATATCTGGAAATTTCTTGTTTTTGTTAAATTCGTTGAAACATTTTAGCAAGCAATTGACCGTAGCCGCCGGATTTTAGTTTTAAAAAACAAAACTCTGCATGCGAAGTTCGGCATATATATACGGTCCCGCTACAAATAATGCTTACGTGGCATCGTCATTTTATCGTCGAGATGACAATATGAAAAAATATATGAAAAAATATGGTAAGTGTAACTATATTTCTTTTTCTTTTTTTTGATAAAGATGTAACTATATTTCTTCCATTTAAAATTATTTTAAACTAAGTAGTATTAAACAGAGTTTTCTTAAACGATATGTAAAATAAAATGGAGAGGATACTATTAATATACCTACGGATTGGCAGAGAAATAACAACAATTCGGTAATTTGTAACCCTTCAAAGTGATGCTAATAACTACAACTTCGTTGTCCTTTAATCTTACTACGTTAAAACATTAATGGGTTAGAACCACACTAACTAATTGGAAACTAACAAAAAGGTAGTAATAAAGAAAAAGATGATACACTAATTAGTGGAGTAGTTAATATACACATACATAACTTGTCTAAGATGATTAAATGTAGTATCTATAAATTGAACTCGAGTACCTTTATTTTGATTTTTCTGTAGCAAAAAAGATAGTAATGCAGGGAAGAAGATCAAACACGTAAATGGAAAGAAGATATCGAATGATTAAAAGGATTAAATACGTGGCAATTGATACCACCAATGGATAGGCTTGAGGTTGCAGAATCATTTATTAAGTTTTTCATTTATCTACTAACTGGTGAGTCCGTCGGCTGGCCAGCCAATCAATGATAACAAGAGTATTATTAAAAACTAGATGATTGCACGCGCCTAATGCGTATGTATATAGTAAACTTTAGTGATTTACAGGTAAATTACAAATTTAGATTAATCTTTTATCTGGAAATTATGTTATATATGTATAGATGATACCATGTGCCTAATGCATGGATTGTGTGAACTTTTTTTTTTTTTTAAATGTAGATTATTGTTTAATCGGTAGGATTTTTAATATTATTTTGAGATTAATATATGTTTTTTTTATAACAATGATTTTTCAATGTATAAAGTAGGCTCGCTCCTGATTTATAGAATCTGGCTCAGATACTCATCAAATTTTTTTTTTATATAAAGAGTGATTTTAAAGTTTTCATGTGAGAAATGATCCTTTAATTTTCTGCCAAAAAATACAAATTTCACACCAACAAAATTTACATCGAAATTTTGATTTCAAAAACAACGATTTATATAACAAATTATATGTTGTATCATATCATACTTGAAAAACTATGGTTAATTTCAATTACTAAAAAATGGTTATATGAGAATGTATTTTATTTTAGATAAGTTATCAATTTGAGTTTTCTTTTATGTGTATATTGTATGTTAGAGTATATCTATTAGTTGTAAACTTGTATTTAATGTTTTACAAAAAAAAAAAAAAAAAAAAAAAAANTTGAAATGGATCAAGTGTTTCGATATTTGATATTTGTTTGAAATCAAAACGGAAACCAAATACTAAAAACATTTTGCCACTATGCTATTTTGAGAATAACGTAAGAATATTAGTAACAGAAAATCTGACAAATCAATATTAACGATCAAATGTTTTGTTTTAAATATGCTTCACGAATATATTTAAAAATAATTTGAACTATGAATGACGTTTCGAACAAAAGTGTTTGTATCTCCCATCAAAAGTGGGAAATTCTACATAGGCAAAAAATAAAAATGTGCAAACAAAATATAATCACTGGACCACAAAAAGAAAAATTAAATAATTAAAACCTGCCTGATTCCAGATCAGGCTTTGATTCCATTCAGATGAAGAGCGCCGAGTGAGAAATTTGTACCATAACTCTTGAATCTTACACTTCGGTTACTAAAATGTTTGATGTCCAAAATATGAATGAATTCTAACGGACCCCTTCTTCTTCCTTTTTATCTTTCTCCAAATATCAACTCTATTCTTGCAACTTCATAATCAGACCGCTCTATGTTGAAAAACTCAGGCTTTTGAAACTTGTTTTTTATTTATGGAGTTAAAGCACTTCTAAAAGTTTGTGGACCACTCCGAGAGAGACATTGTTTCATCCTACGCATCAACTTCCTTTGCACCACCATAGTCTAACAGAATTACATTTATTGCATCAAATCCTGATACTGTAGACTATGAGACTCTACCACAAAAGTATTATGGATTTCTGAGGCTTCTAATGAATCATCTTGAAAAGCAGCACAGGTCTTTGTGAGTCCGAACATGGATTATAAAAGAGCACAGATGTGAGCTCTACAGTAAAATCAATCTAAAAAGGTAAAAGAAAACTACCGTTAGATCAGAAGATAATATCTAGAACATAAGAGGTAACACAAGTTGTTCATCTACATAAACACCAACCCATTTAGATTCCTAATCATATTAGTATACAATATAGATTAGTTAGAGCATATGGTTATTCCTTTTTGGCTAAAGTTCCGTGAAAAAGACTTTGTTTTGCTTCATTTTCTTCTCCATCAATGGCCTCAAAAGAAGTAAAACACGCGACAAAAGGTCAACCTAATTTGGGATACATAGAAATGGCCGGAATTGAGATCCAAATTCAGAAACTCATATTAGGAATTGTTGAAATACAAACTCTGATCTAAGATCACGGAATTTAAGATTTTGACATGACATACGTCTCTGCCGAGAACGAATTTAGATACCAGTATATACAAATTTCAGAAACAAAGGTTTACTTGATAATGGCGAGAGATTAGTGAGGAAAAGACTTTAGAGGAATTTGACTTACATGAAAAGCTTAAGAGGTAGATTGAGAGATTTGAAATCGCCAACGCAGTTCAATGCGAAAGAGATGGAATCAGTCTCCGTTAATGAGAGATGATTCTTCCTTTTGCTTCTTCTGCCGCTTTTACGTTACTCGTTGGAAAAATCAACCTTGCTTCTCATTTCGCTATAACTCTCACGACTTTCACCAAATCAACAACAGAAAATAATATGAGAATCGCAACAAATTGAATCAACTCACCGGAAAACTCAAAACAGGGAAGAATAAAAAGAAAACAAAAACTCACCGGTGGGTTGCTGTGAAGGATGATGAGACATTTGGCTTCATTTATATAGAGATTTCATCCTCTAGGTTAAATCTTTTCTAGTATTCGGTGCGTTTAAGTCTAGATTCATAATATAGTAACTAATAACGTGATTAGCAATTTCTTTCAATTTGCAGAATATTTGAATATCCAGTAAAGGCAATATATTAATACCGGAAAAATCTCAATCGCATTTTTCCGATCTTGAGGACGAAGCTGTTCTCATTTTTGGCATATTTATTCTTTTGAAAGGAGCCATCAAAATATTTTCCGGTAATCTAAAATTAAATTTAGACCAAACCAAACCAAATAAGGAATTTGTCCGAGATTTAAGTTTCAAAACCGATCTGTGTTGATTCATATTTGGTTTGATTTAATAAATTTAAGTTTTCGGTTGGATTTAAATGAATCGAAGACCCGCGTGTTTTACCATTGGTTTTTATGGGTCGGGTCATTAATATCTAAATTAATTAAATAAATCAAAAATACTCCCAAAAATTGTGGGCTCGCTATGTCAGCAAAATAGCTTCTTTAATATATTGTAGGATTGTATTTCGTGAAATGATATTTTAGCTGCTGACCAAAGAAAGGGAGATTTTAATTTTATATTATATCCCCTTTTTATACGATTAACTTTTGCATAATGGATTAGTTGTACGTATAATCGTATACGTTCCCATTATGTGAACCGAACCAAACTTACATGTCTTCAAGATAAACCAGCGGTTGTTATTTAAACAAAACAAAAACGACAATGAATCGAAAGTTTAGAATTTTTATTTTAATAGCAAGTGGTCAATGTTGCATTTGAATTTAATAAACAATTGACATTAGAATTTCACAAATATTTACTATGGTTACCAATATTTAGCTAATAGATCGAAAGACAGATTCGTCAAGTCAAAATTGATTTCTAACTTTAACACAGACCACCACCTTATTATAAAACCAATTAAGACTTATGTACACCCAAAGAAGACGAATCATGACTCTTTTACAACTAAATACGACTTTATTCCCAGCTTTGACCAGGTTTCTATGAAATGATTTACATTTCAAAGATATAGCCAAAGATATAGCCAGTATGATAAACATAACAGCAAATAATCCGATCAGTCGTCAATATCAATACCAATTTGTTTATTATATCAACCTTGGTATTCAAACTTTACCCATATTATATATATATATAGAGGTCCAATTAAGACTAGCTATACACACATTCATTCCATTCACGTTTTCTGTATAGATAAACATTCATCAATCTGAAGTCCACCTGAAACGAGAGTCTTGGAAGTCCCAAGTTCGAATACCTGCGACGGAAAAGAGTTACGTTATCGCTACTTTGATCTCCGGTCCAAAACAATTGTGAATTTCGGCTCATAATATTTTGATAATTTACAGTCTTATAGCATTAAATCGTCGACTAAAACATTTGTTCTTATGACATTACGGTTTCATTTACATAAGCTAATTTCTAAGTAAGTAACTTTCTTAGGCAATTCGATATAAGATCTGAATAAGATTATAGAGACAACAAAATATTATACATATGTATGTACGTATGTGTTTCTAGAAGAATATCTAGAATGGATTTCCGTCTGAAATACATTTTATATAACTTTTTTTCCTTCGCTATTAATTAATGTTTATGTGCTCCAGAATATTTTTATGCCTTGGCGAAGTATATGTCCTTTCGCTATTTTATTATTAATTATTATCAAAGAAAAAACAATATTATATATAATATATATATATATATATAACCTTATAGAAACGGACAAAAATGATCAAAAAGTTTTTCACAAAATGTCAGCTACATATTGACACAAAAGCAGCATTGCTCCATAAAATTAAGAAAACATGGGGGTGATTGATAAATGCTGTGAGTGCTTCACAAAGCACTAATTATTTATAGAGCACTAATGTGTCACCAATCAAGCTTTACTTTCATTTTAGAAACTCATAGTAACAATTTTAAAAAATGAAATATTTTGGCTCTAGAAAGCAATTTTTTCATAGCACCAAATTAAAGGCTCTGAGAATTCTCTCTCTCTTATTTCTTTATTTTTTTTCTTCACCTTCTTTTTTTTACTTCGGTTTTTCTATATCTTATTTTTATTTTTTTTAATGCTACATATATATATCTTTAATAACATAATATCTACTATCAAAAATCTTACAGCAATAAAATCTACAGCCTAAAATCTACAGCCTAAATCTTACAGCAGAAAATTCTTACAGCCATAACCAATCAGGCCCATAGTATCATCCAGATTTCTAAAGATTATTGATTTTAGATATGAACAATCATATATATTATCACAAAGCGACTACAGTACGTATAAAAATATAATACCATATCAAATTAAAATTATCAATTCCCGTCAATATATTGTTTTTCTTTTATTTCGCCAAAAGTATTGGTTATATGCATTTAGCATTTACATATATTTTTTCATGCATGTTAATTTAGTGGCATTTTGATGCCTCCTTTCAAAAGAGTTTGGTTCTGAATTTCTAGTTCGATTTCTGTTTGGAGGGGGTTTCCCGAAACTCTGAGAAAAGAAACGTATGAGCGTTGGTCCACAAATCTTGTATGTTATTCCCAAAAATCTTTTATGTTAAACGTAAGATTGAAAACCTATGAACAAAAGGAATAAAAAGAAAAACTAAAGAACGAAGGAATGACTCATTTTCAACCATAAAATTAGAGATTGACTCATTCTTTTATGCTTTTAGATAAGGGAACGTAAAATTGTATCACGTACAAATTATTTTATTTTGATTTGGCCAAAAAAGTAATTGAATTTTATTTTTCTGAATAACAGCCCATTGAAGAGAAACTTTAATGTGATTCTTAGCTTTTATTGTATTCATTGAACCAAAACATTTATATCTTATCCTTTGATTGTATCTCATAATATCTAACATTCTTTTTTTTTTGTTTTTTTGGGGTGCAAATGTGAAGAATAACATTCCTTTTATGCCGAGATTCATGTTGTTTCTCTTTTGATGATCGTTTCAAAACATTCTACGCCATCATCTTGAAAACTAGAACACTAGTGATTTTTCCAGAATACAAGAAAGTTACAATATTGTATATACCATTTGAATACTGTTTATTGAAAATCTACAGTAGTGTTTGTTACTTTTTCGTTGTTTTAGAGGGTGAGCGGTTTGCATCAATAACTTTTGTATGATGGTCCTACAATTTCTTAGGTAAATAAATGTGAAGACAGCTGATATTATATATTTAGTGGGCCGAAATTAATTGGGTTCATACACGTTATTATGTGAAACCAAAATAAAACGTATAGTTCTTTCCTGTGTATTTTTTTTATTTTTTATTTTTTGGCTTGACCAAGATGTCGGTCTTTAGGGTTTTCGCCTACTTAATTACTATAATATTAGTATTACTAAAATCAATGTGTGACAATTTCATCATTTCATGTCGGGTGAAATTCAAAGTGCCATCTTAATTCTGCCGTGTTGTCTATAGACAATCGCATGTGAACTGTTTTTACATCGTTTGGACAATTTATTCAAAAGTTTTTCTCCTTGACGCTTTTACACACATATATATATAGCAAAATCATGATAATCTAACGATTGAGTAATCCGATTTCTTAAAAGAATCACTTATTTTGAATTTATACTTTATTTCCACTTTAATATTTATTTGTATTAAATGAACCTCTCTCTCACCATATAGTCTAGTTTCAGTGCAATCTTATGGAGCCATTTATTCATTCAATATACTATAAACAGTTAGTACTTGGTGGCTACAAAAGAAACAAATCTATCTGGCTATAACTGTAAAGTCACGTGATAGTTGTTAACTTGTTGGCTTGCAGCAAATGCCGATATGATCTTTGCATTCATTAATCCTAAATCGATCGGACAAGATTTTCAACATTATGTTTTAGTTTTGGGCCTCAGAGGATCCTTTTATGCGCTTTAAATAAAATTGTAACGGGCAATGTTAAGCAGGCCCATATTTGATCTGTTAGGGCTCTCTCTTCTTGGGTCAGTCATTTAGCTTCCTTATAAATGGAAGTTAGCTTCTTGTCTCGCCGCCGATTAGAAACCCTAGCTCTCTCTCTCTCTCTCTCTCTGCAGATCTATCTCTCGCCTCACTCAGGTATGCTCCGGCCAATCTCTTGACTTTCCGTCTGTTTTTCTCCGTTGCTGATTGATTGATAATTGTGTGACAGAGATGGCCAAGTCGAAGAATCACACGGCGCACAATCAGTCAGCCAAGGCCCATAAGAACGGAATCAAGAAGCCGAGGAGGCACCGCCACACCTCAACCAAAGGAGTAAGCAATCTCTCTTACTGTTTTAACCTAGAATGATTCAGTTTCTCTTTTGGTTCGGATTCTGATTTTTCAAATGTTTCGTGGAAATGTTGTCAGATGGATCCTAAGTTCCTGAGGAACCAGAGGTACGCAAGGAAGCACAACGTCAAGAGCGGCGAGAATGCCAGCGCCGAGGATTAGATTCTCTTTGTCGTCTCTGAGACATGTTTTAAGGTTTTTTATTTTATTTTATTTTATATGAGATTGAAGACTTTTTGTAATGCAAACACCAGTTTCTCTTGTTTTGCGACTTGCTTGATTAAATTCTCTCTACTTGTTCGCATATCTTTTGTTGAGGTAGACCCAAAACCTGAAAGCGTGACTTGATTTACATATTTGGGATTGCCTTAATCGATCTGGTTCTGTTCAACACATTGCCTGTAGCTTTTCTAATCTAGGTTCTGGATTTATTTTTTATTATGGCTATGCGAATTAGATTTTATTAGTCTTGTTAGCATGAAAACTGAGTCCATTTATACTACATTATTTCTTTTCAACTCTCAAATTTTCTTCCATTTTTGTATTGGGGATTCTTGGATAATTCTCATTTTAACCAGCTATCACATTGTCCAATTTTTATACTCTGAATTGACGAGAGTTTCAGAGAACTATATTGAGTTTCTTTCTTTTTAAAGCAAACAATAAAAAAAATTCGACAAAATTAGATGTTCAACAGAACCTTTGATAATTTGTTGAAGACTTTTTGAATGAAGAAAATTAGAGTTTCATAGAACTATATGAAGAAACGACATATTGGCGAGGCGTGGACTTCTCGGCTTTGATGGCAAAGCGTTGTACAAGTAAACTAAACCATTGAGCAAGAGAGGGAGTCTCAAGACTGAGAACATCAACTTCTTGTTCTTGAGAGAGAGAGTTTTCGGGATTCGTTTAACATACCCGCAGCCTAAACTAATAACTTCAACTACATTATTTTGTAATTATTCTCATGTTAACTATCCATCACATTGTAACTTCACACTTTGAAGAGATTATTAAAAAAAAAAAAACAAAAAGAAAAAAAAAACCCTAACCTTTGATTATTATATATTCATAATAATTTGCAAAATCCCATAACAAGAAAACAACCAGAAAACGATGCATAAATCAGAGAGACTAAACCATATGTGCCCTTCTCTTGAAATATTCAAGGCAATAAGCGTATTCGAGGCTAACTTGTATGTTCGTCATCGTGGAGCGACTCAACGTCTAATTTGCCTTGGAATCGCTTATTACGTTGGAAATACGCAACGGTGTAGGTCACAACCTGGAACATCCTCACCACAAAGATCGAACTCAGAAGGACTAAACCGGTGGTTAAGGTTACCGCTAACGAACATCTCGAATCGATCCGCCTCGCGATCTGAGCTAAACCGAAGGTCAATAATCTGAAGAAAACATTCAAGAGGAATAGTTTTGGTCTCATCCCTTTAACAATCTTTCTAGCTTTCCCCAAAGCTTGGATCCCACAAGTTTCCTCGAGTATCGTTATGACCATAGATAAGTCCCAAACGACACCTAAATAGCACTGAAAGAGCACAAGTAGCATCCCTATCGCACCAGACTCGGCTGCCAAGGAATGGAAATTTGGAGAAAAGAAAAGGAGAGGTAAAAAGATTATATAGAAGAGTAACGAATATCCAAGAGTGAAGAGGGAAATGTAGAGACTGGTTATGAGAGGTCCCTTCAAAGATTTAAGGGTCAGAACCGGAAGATATTTGATCTTGATGTTATCATCTTTATGAGTGAGAGCTGATGCGTGGATTATGACTATAACGGATACGAGGTCGATGATGCATGAGACGGACCAGACGGTCATGGAGATGCATGAAGAAACGACCAACTGGGGAGGCGTGGACATCTCGGGTTTGATGGCAAAGACGTTGTACAAGTAAACTAAACCATTGAGCAAGAGAGGGAGTCTCAAGACTGAGAACATCAACTTCTTGTTCTTGAGAGAGAGAGTTTTCGGGATTCGTTTAACATACCCGCAACCTCCTTTAGAAAACCCGAGAACGAAAATAGACCCATCGGTTGCAAGAAAAAACTAGGATTGTAGCTCGATCAAGAGACTCTTTCGAATTATGAGAAACAATGAAGCCATGAGCTTGGCTTTTATACAAGCGTTCTAATTCCTTCCTTTTCACAATAGATAAAGGAAAACTAATTAATCTTAGAAAAAGGGGGGAGAAAAAAAAAAGGAAAATCATAAACAGAAAGATAAAAGGAACTTTTCTTGAATTTTTTGTTTCTATTTGGAGATTCCGTTAGAGCTAGATCATGGTACCCGAACATGTCAAATGAAAAGTAGAGAAAGGTTTCAAACATTATGAGTCTTATCCTCGGGAAGTGACGCCGAAGTCCCAACAACAGGTCACCAAAAATATCAATTAAAGACATGGACATTTGTGATTTGTTCTATAGTAAAATGAAATTATGTGTAATCTAGTCGTTTTGACATTTTGATCGAAATGAATATATATAAAAAAAGGAGCAAAAATATCTTCATAGATATTCAACAAGACCTTTGATTATTCATATTAAGTTACCAAAATCCAAAACAATTACAAACAATCCATAAAGGAGTCGATACATTTATATGTTAGCAGTGGACGATAACACTACAGGAAAAAAGGGTTTTCTTAGCGGACGAAAAACGCTATCTAACGA
>OVBJ01002140.1:0-20246 GCA_900406535.1 Noccaea bulbosa
ATGCGTCAAGACGAGGACCAAGACGGGGGCGGACCGGAGCATGGCGGAGTCTGCGGATCCCGATCCGATGAATTTTAGTTTTCGTTTTATTGTTTTTTTAAATATTTTTATTTAATTTTTTTATATTTTTAAATGATAATTGAATTAAATTTTTAAGTAATTTAATTTTCGTTTTTATAATTTTATTTAATTATTTTTTTTAAAAAGTTTAAAAACTAATTTAATAAATAAATAAAAATTAAAGATTAAAAAATAAATAAATAACTTGCGACGGAAATCATTTCATCGCATGTTTGCGATGGAAATATTTCCGTCGCAATTGTGCGACGATTTGCGATGGAGTCATATTCGTCGCAAATCGATCGCAAAATATGCAGTCGCAAATCCGTCGCAAGTTGGCGACGGAACATATGTGGTCGCAAATCGATCGCAAACTATGTGGTCGCAAATCCGTCGCAAGTTAGCGACGGAATATATGTGGTCGTAAATCGACTGCAAAATATTTGGTCGCAAATCTGTCGCAAGTTGCCGACGGAATATATGTGGTCGCATATCCGTCGCAAGTTTGCGATGGAAATATATTCGTCGCAACCTTGCGATGGAATTTTTTTCATCCCAAACTTGCGACGTATTTGCGACAGAAATGTCATTGCGACTAACGATTTGCGACGGAAATGTTTTTCTCGCAATTCTGTCGCAAATGACGCTTTGCGACGGAGTTGCGACGGAAATATCCGTCGCAAATGGCCTATGTTTCTTGTAGTGTATGTAACGAGCAGCTTGAGCCTTGAGTTTGTGAGCCGCCCATCTGTCAGCCGGTACTTTGCCATCCACGATGTATAAGCAGATGGCGCCTAACCACTCCTTCTCGCAACCATACTTTGTTCCTCCGTCTATTTCTATGTCGACGAGATCGTCGTTTCCTTCGTCGTTCGCTTCTATTCCTCCCTCGGGCTGCGGAGGATTTATCAGCATCACTGGTTCGGAAGGATCAATACTAGGTCGTTCGATGAACTCCACTGGTATTATCCATTTGAGATCTGGATCGGAGGTTGATGTCAATGCTGCGAGAGCGTCTGCTTGTGTATTCTCGCCGCGCGGAACCTGGGTCAGCTCAAACATGGCAAATTTTTAAGATAATTCTTTCACAATCTTCAAATACTTCTCCATCCTTTCGTCTTTTGTAGCGTATTCGCCGCTGAACTGGTTCGCGACGAGCTGAGAGTCGCAAAATGCTCGAATCTCTTGGATTTCGATCCCAAGGGCCAATCTTAGTCCAGCGATCAATGCTTCGTACTCTGCTTCGTTGTTTGACGCTTTAAAGTTCAAGAGGAGTGATTGCTGCATAATTTCGCCGTTGGTGATGTTAGGCGAATTCCCACTCCGGCTCCTTGTACTGATGACGAGCCATCAACGTGTAAAGTCCAAGTTGAATTGACGCTTGGCTCTTCAAATCCCTCTGTCGGGAGTTCGATTAAAAAGTCCGCCAACACCTGGGATTTTGCACAGGTCCTGCTTCGGTACTCGATGTCGTACTCGCTGAGTTCTATCACCCATTTGGCGAGTGGCCCCGACTGGCACGGACTATGTAGGATGGCTCGCATCGGTAGGAAAGCCAGAACGACAATGGTGTGTGACTGAAAATACGGTCTGAGCTTCCGAGCTGACATTACGATGGCGAGCGCGAGCTTCTCCATCTGCGGATACCGAGTTTCGTCGTCGACTAGGGATTGACTCACGTAGAACACCGGTATCTGCTCTCCTCGTTCTTCTCGAATTAGGACTCCGCTGACCGCTGTGCTTGATACGGTGATGGAGAGGAAAAGTGGTTCTCCTTCGACTGGTTTTGCGAGTATTGGTGGGCTCGCCAGATATTTTTTCAAGTCTTAGAAGGCTGTTTCGCATCTTTCATCCCATTCGAACTTTTTGTTTCCTCGCAACGTGTCGTAGAAAGGTAAACAGTTATCTGTTGACCGTGAAATGAAACAGTTGAGCACTGCTACGCGTTCAGTGAGCCTCTGAACTTCGCGCTTGGTCTTTGGTGAGGACATGTTTATCAACGCAAGGATTTGCTTCGGATTGGCTTCGATGCCTCGCCGGGTAACCATATATCCGAGGAATTCTCCGGACGTCACGCCGAATCTACACTTCGTCGGATTGAGCTTCATGTTGTGCGAGTTGAGCTGCTTGAAGCAGTTGCGCAAATGAGCTACGTGATCTTTTTCTTCGAGAGATTTCACCAACATGTCATCTATGTAGACCTCCATCGTTTTTCCGAACTGGTCAGCGAACATCTTGTTGACGAGCCGCTGATAAGTTGCTCCGGCATTCTTTAGCCTGAAGGGCATCACCTTGTAACAGTATATCCTGCGGTCGGTTATGAATGCCGTCTTTTCTCTGTCATCTGGGTTCATGAGGATTTGGTTGTATCCTGAAAACGCGTCCATGAACGAAAGCAGCTGGTTGGCCGCCGTTGCTTCGACCAAACGGTCGATGTGCGGAAGTGGGAAACTGTCTTTAGGACACGCCTTGTTCAAATCGGTGAAGTCCACACAGACTCACCATTTGCCGTCCTTCTTCTTCACTACCACTGGATTGGCGAGCCAGTCTGGATACTTGGCCTCGGCAATCGATCCGACTTGAAGGAGTCGCCCCACCTCGTCGTTCACGGCTTTAGCTCGCTCGGCTCCCATCTTCCGTCGTTTCTGCTTCACGGGTTTGAACGTTGGATCGACGTTTAGCTCGTGACACGTTACACTGATATCAATTCCTGGCATATCCTCCGCCGCCCAAGCAAACGTGCCGATGTTCTCCTTTAGGAAGGCTATCAGTTCTTCTTTCAAGGCTTCGTCCAACTGTGCTCCGATCTCTACGCAGCGTTCAGGGTTTTCTTCGTCGATGCAAATTGGTATTACATTGTCGTAGGACGGCTCATCTTCTCTGCCGTCCTCCGCGATCTGTAATTGCTATAAGAGTTTAGCTAAGTCGTTTGCTGGCTCGCGGCCAGTCTTCACCCTCTTCCTTTCTGTTTCCGTGAAGAAATCGGTCATCGGGTTCCTCAGCTTGTGCTCGGACATAAAGCATATACGCGACTCCTTGTGATCGCCCCAAAGTGTCTTTATTCCACCTGGGGTTGGGAACTTGATGCAAAAATGATAGGTCGACGGAACAGCTCGCATGGAGTTAAACCACGGGGTTCCCATGATGATATTGTAGATCGCAGGCGCGTCAGTGACGGAGAAGTTCACGACTTTCATGACACCAGCGGCCGCAACGGAACGTTTTATGGTCCCGATGGTCATCGTTGTGTCTCCAGCGGATCCCGTGAGAGGTCTAAGGCGCAAGTGAGGTTCTCTACTTCAAAAATCTTAGCCACACCCTTTGATTGCAATCATTGACATCTGGCTCAACCTAAACATGCACTCAAATCCTCCACTCCTTTTAACATTCGTTGAGAGCATAAAACCGTGAATCAAAACTCATGCAAGTCAAGCATACTCGTTTGGCTAACAAAAGAGAGGGCAGATGTGGACAATATGCGCTCAAGTCAAACAAAACAGAGGAGGGTTCTCTCAAAATATGAAGCAAAAGAGCTTCGACATAATGTTAAAGGCGAGAACCAACTGATAAGTACAAGGATAAATGATCCTCTACCCCAAGAGGCTCAACTGAGTCCTTAACCCTGAATGAAGAACAACTCAAAGCCCTCATATTTCTGCCCTTTTTCCCACTGGAATTGACTTTTCCTTTTCTCCCTTCTCCTTTCTCAAGAGTTTTTCGCTTTAGCAGCTAATTTTTCCTAAAGCTTTTCGCTATACACAAGAGACTTGGTCTAGATTCTTTTCTTTTTCTGCCCTAACCCATCTATATTTTACTCTTTTTATTTTCCTNCTAATCTTTTACGCACATAGACCAATCATTAACACTTTTGCTGCCCTTTTCTGCTCAAGACTCTTACTCCCAACCCGAACATTCCCAGACCCGATCCTAGCCTAGTCTGGCCCAAAAAGCATGGACCAGAATCTACATGATCACCTGTCCTTGTCGGCTCAAGACCTAACACTTTATGCCAAGCTTTTCAAAGTGGCCTCACAAACACATAAGAATATCGTATGGCTTGAAAGGATTGGTTATGGGAGGGGTGTTCTACTTGAATCACCAGAGGGGAATAAAACATTATGCAAAGATGATTCAAGTATGTGTAATCCACGAGCAATACTTAACACGCATGAGTATGATAATTTCAAAATCAGATTAGGTTTCACTTGAGGAAGGAGCGGATTCAAATCAAAGCAATGCATTCGGTTTCACCAAAACAATCACATGCTCCAAACAACTTAGAACTAGGGCATTGAATCGATTCCGCGACTCAATCTATCATCTCAACCAATTTTCTCAATTGTGAAATGCAATGAACCTAAACTATATGCTCTGTTTTCGGGCTTTTCTGATGCAAAAATTTTATGATGCAAATGCATGAGACTCAAGTATGCTGAAAGAAAATAAGAACATAAAACACTTCGTCAAATACCATTGACCTTCTCCCCCACACTTAATTCACACGGTCCCTTGTGTGATAAAAAGGAAGAGGAGAAAATCAAAGCAAAAGAGGAATGAAAAGAAAAAGAAAAATGCATGCTATGTACAGTTTGGGGTTGTACCATACTAAGATTCGGAGGAGGAGGATGATGTTTGATCATCCCGAAAGCTTGAGGTTCGCGAAGAGCTTGAGGCTTTCCTCTTCCGGCTGGACCGAGCGCTGTGATATGCTGATTGAGCTTCTTCTTGCTCCGTGTTCTGCTGCTCATCAAGTGGTTTGTGAACAGAGTCACTTTGGCGGTCATGGGAGGAGCTAGGCGATTTGCTCTTTGACTTCGAGAGTTCTTTGATATGCTTCGCCATCTTCTTGACAGTTTTGAGGAGGCTCCTGATCTTCTTGTCCTGGAATCTGTTCTAGGCTTTGAGCGTGTTGATGCTGGTCAGGGAATTATTCGCAGAAGACTTCCTCCCTTTGATCTCATGGTCTTCGAAAAACAACTGATGCGGCTTGTAGTCAGTAGGGAGGTCATCATTGCTTGCGTTTTCGGCTGCTTCTCCTGCTTTTTATGTATGCACTGGTGCTTCCCATGTGGCTGGCTGTTGGGCTCCTGGAGTAGGGCCGTAGAGCGAGATGAATGGAGGATCAAAGTCGACTTTCTCCCGGGCAGAAATATCGGTCAGGCCCTTATTGGGCGAAATGATTCCCGCCAGGTTCCAGTCGAACTCTGTGCAGGCGAACTGGTAGTTGTGGCTTCCTCCGACCGGCTATCCTCTGAGGTAAGTTGTCTTGCGCAGGTACTTGATATCCATGAGGAGAGGGCTTAGGGTTAGTTTTCACAATTCTATCCCGCAATGAACCAGAATCGGAGTGATTAGTCCGCTTCCAGCCTTGCCAATTTTCTCCAACATCAGGGCGTAGTCACGGATGTTGAGGATGCTCTGAAGAAGATAAGTGGCTATGCTCGTGTCAGTCAAATCTCCCCTCATAGCTGTCCCATTGTCCAACGTGACAAGCGTGTCCACCATACTGCTATCGAGCAGTTCCACCTCCCTCTCTAAGACATTTCCAAAGTCTTTCCTCGCATAGATGGTGTGGGCGAGGACATTGTGGACGTATCTGAGGACAAGGTTCCCGATGTGGGTGCTCTTCACCGTGGTTGTCTTGAATTCGCCGATACCGATCATCTTTCAGAAGCCTTGGAGTTCCTCTGTGGGAGTGTCTGGGGCTTATGCTCTGTCGTCTCTGTGGTGGAAGTCAAAAACGTCCTCCAGCTCCTTGAAACTCATCCTGTACTTCTTTTCGTTCACCCGGAAAGAGAAACGGCCGCTTCCATTGTTTTTCGGGGTCACTTCGTCTGGCTCATAGAAGTTCACCTTTAAGGTGGAGAGGAAATTGACAGTTTCATTTTGATGATCAGGGTACGGCGTCGTCATGAGCTTCGTCAATTCCATTTGATCGAAGAGCGCAATGCTATCTTCATAGATTCCCAGATCCACCATTGCCGTCGTATTGGGATATCTCGTTCCGACGAAGGGCATCTTCTCGATAATAGCTTTTTAGTCCTTGGACTTGAAAACAGTAGAGGCGGGTTTCTTCTAACTGCCGGAGTTTTCCGCAACTGCCACCTTCTTCCCTTCCGCTTTTTCATCCGTGGCCTTGGAGATTTTTCCTCTGGTTTCTACTATCTTCCCTGGCAACGGTTATGAAAATGGTGTTACTCTTCAAATAACCGTTGCCTCAAATCTCTTGAGAAATTTGATCAAGCTTGTCGTCAAGCTGAGAAAACACTTAAAGCAAGCGAAGTTAAAGAAAATAATTATTCACACGGATAGACATGGGACTTCCTCCCAAGTGAGCTTGTTTTGAGTCTCATAGCTTGACTTTTCGAGCCTTTTAGGCTTGTGGAAGGTCGTGGAGTGGAGTTGAAACTACTTCTCCGATGGTTTCATGGTCTAAGTACGGTTTGAGCCTCTGACCGTTCACTGTAAACTCTTCACCATTCTAATTCAGCAACGTGACAGCACCGTAGGGCAAGACTTCCTTGATCTTAAATGGACCAGACCATCTCGACTTGAGCTTCCCTGGAAACAGTTTGAGTCTAGAGTTAAAGAGAAAAACACTGTTTCCTCCTTGAAAGTCCTCAGCATGATCTTCTTGTCGTGGAATGCTTTGGTTCTTTCCTTGTAAATTCTGGAGCTCTCATATGCGTCAAGCCGTGTCTCCTTCAGTTCATGCAGGTCTGTCTCCCTCTTTTCCTGAGCTGTTCGGATGTCAAAGTTCAGCAGCTTGACTGCCCAAAGGGCTTTGTACTCAAATTCTACGGGAAGGTGGCAGGACTTCCCATACAAGTGTTGGAAAGGTGTTCACCCTATCGGTGTCTTGTACGCGGTCCGGTAAGCCCATAGTGCATCGTCAAGCTTAGCCGCCCAATCCTTCTTAGTCACTCCCACTATCGTCCTGAGGATCCCCTTTATCTGTTTGTTCGAGATTTTCACTTGACCGCTCGTCTGTGGATGGTAAGGAGTGCCCACCTTGTGCTTAACTCCATACTTTCTCAGCAAACCCTCGAAGACCTTATTAATGAAGTGGCTTCCTATGTCACTGATCACAACTCTGGGCACTCCATATCTCGTGAGAATGATGCTTCCACCCACTTGGACACGTAGTGGACTGCTACCAGGATGTATTGGTTCCCATATGAAGCTGGGTTGAATGGCCCCATAAAATCGATCCCCCATATGTCAAAAACTTCTACTTCGAGGATTGGGTTCGGAGGCATCTTATTTCTCCTTGAGATGTTCCCTTCTCTCTGACAGCGATCACACCAAGAGATGAAGTCATGAATGTCCTTGAACAGACTAGGCCACCAGAAACCCGCTTGCACAATCTTCGTCGCGATCTTGAAAGTCGCGAAATGTCCTCCGTAATTCGAGCCGTGGCAGTGCTGGAGGAGACCGTCTACTTCTTCTCGAGCAATGCACCTACAGAACAGTCCGTCGGACCCTCTCTTGAACAAATACGGCTCATCCCAGAAGTAGTGAGATACATCACGAAAAAAAAAATTCCTCTGGTATGGGCTCAAGTCGTTGGTGCTTCCCTGCAAACTAGGTAGTTGGCAAAATCCGCATACCAGGGTACCTCCCTTTCTTTAACTGCCTGAATCTCTTCGAGCTTCTTGGCTAGCTGCACAGTTTCCTCAAGTGTCTTCACTAACATTAACTGTTCCTCAGGTAAAGCATCAGTGATTGAAATTTCTTTGTTTATCCTTAGCCTGGACAGATGATTGGCAACCCCGTTCTTGACACCTTTTTTGTGAAGAATCTCAAGATCAAACTCTTGGAGCAGAAGAATCCAACTCAAGAGCCTCGGTTTTGTGTTCTTTTTGGCCAAAATATGTCTGACTGCAGCGTGATGGGTGTAGACGATAACTTTCGAGCCTACAAGATAACTTATGAACTTCTCGAAAGCAAAAACAACTACTAAGAGCTCCTTCTCGGTTGTGGCGTATCGGCCTTGAGCATCGTCCAGAGTCCTGCTTGCATAGTAGATTACGTGCAACTTTTTATCAATCCTCTGACCAAGTACAGCTCTAACTGTATAGTCACTGGCATCGCACATGATCTCGAAAGAGTGGTTCCAGTTTGGCGCTTGTACAATAGGGGCAGAGACTAGGGCTTCCTTGATCAATTGAAAAGTCATGAGGCAATCCTCATCAAACTGGAACTCGGTTTCTTTGCACAGTATACGTCTCAGGGGTCGGGCAACCTTGGAGAAGTCCTTGATGAGCCTTCTATAGAAGCCAGCGTGTCCCAAGAAACTTCTTATGTCCTTGACTGATTTAGGCGGGGCTAACTGAAACATCACCTCAATCTTGGCTTGATCAACTTCTATCCCTCTTTCTGAAATCTTGTGTCCAATATGATCCCCTCAGTAACCATAAAATGGCACTTTTCCCAATTGAGGACCAGATTTGTCTCTTTGCAGTGCTTGAGGACCCTGCACAGATTGGACAAACAAGAAACAAAAGAGCCACCATATACAGAGAAATTGTCCATAAAGACCTCAACCATATCCTCAATCAAGTCAGAGAATATTGAAGTCATGCATCTTTGAAAGGTTGCTGGTGCATTGCACAAGCCAAAGGGCATTCTCTTATAGGCAATGGTTCCGTAGGGACAGGTAAAGGTTGTCTTTTCTTGATCATTAGGGTGGATGGGCATTTGGAAAAAAGCCAGAATACCCATCAAGGAAACAGTAGAAAGGATGATTGGCCAACCGCTCTAGCATCTGATCGATGAAGGGCAGCGGAAAATGATCCTTTCTTGTTGCCGAGTTGAGTTTTCTATAGTCTATACACATGTGGTGTCCGGGTATGGTTCGGGTTGGGATCAGTTCATTTTTATCATTCTTAAGGACGGTGATACCTCTCTTCTTCGGGATGCAGTAAACAGGGTACACCCAAGTGTTGTCACTGATTGGGTAAATTACCCTAGCATCCAACAGCTTGAGCACCTCCTTTTTCACTACCTCCTTCAGATTGGGGTTCAGCCTCATCTGATGATCAATGGCCCTTAGGATTCGTTATCAAGGTGTATGTGGTGAGTGAGCAGTTCAGGAGATATGCCCTTGATGTCCTCAAGAGAGTTACCAATTGCTCTCCTGAACTTTTGCATCTCAGCCAGCAGGGAGGTTAATTCATTACGGGTAAGGTTTTGGTTTACAATCACGGGATAGGTAGAGTTAAGGCCAAGGAAAGCGTACCTTAGCCCTGGGGGTAACGGCTTGAGGTCCACCTTTGGGGCTTTGAGCTCGTTCCAATCGTCCCCAGGCGCTTTCGGAACCACTTCTCCCTCTGTTGCTCCCAACTGATTTACCTCAACAGACATTTCCTGACCTTCTCTGATGTCCTCAAAAGGTGTCGCACTAAGATGGCCTTTGTGCGAATCGAGAAGCCGAGCATACTCAAGCTCTACAATGTTGGAGTAACTCTTCTCTTATAGTTCTTTAGTTGACGTGACTTGAATCTGATCTTATGCTGCTAATTCCTCAAGCGTTTCTACCCAGACGAGCTTCCCTCCAATTGTAGGCTTCTTCATGATATCCTTGATATCAAAATTCAACTTGAATTCCTTTCCGAAATCCAGCTCGATTTTGCCTCACTTGACGTCGATAACTGCACCAGCAGTTGCAAGGAAAGGGTTTCCCAAGATCAGCAGGTCTTTAGGTTTTTCGTCCATCTCTAAGACAACAAAATCTGTCGGGATCTCTACATTCCCAATCCGCACAGGCAAGTCCTCAAGCAACCCAATCGGCAAACGTATCGACCTGTCAGCCAAGACTAAAGTGATCTTGCAATCCTTGTATTTCTCGAAACCAAGCCTCTTGGCTACTGTCAATGGCATGAGTGAGACACTAGCTCCAAGGTCACACAAACAGCTGTTGAAGGCTAGAGGTCCTAATGAATAGGGTAGAGTAAAGCTGCCTGGATCTCCAAGCTTCTTCTGGACCACCTTCCTTTGGATGATGGCTCTGCATTTGTGTGTCAACTGGACTGTCCCTTGCAGCTCTCTCGCCTTTTCCAAGACGACATCCTGGAGAAAATTTTGATATGGGGGAACAAGCATAAAGGCATCAAGAAGCGGCATTGTGATTTCAATATCTTTAATTTGTTTGTCAAACAATATACCGGGGGGAGGGGGGTACAAAGACAGTTTCTTTCTTCTTGTTGGTTCCCTTCTCTTTTGGTTGCTCAGCCGGCCTGCTCTCCATGATAATTTGCTCAGGAAACTCGTCGGCTTGGTCAGGGATCTCGTTCTCAACAGAAGTCTCCCCCTTTTGAACCTCAATGTCCTTATTGATTTCTGTTGGTGCTGCTTTGGTGGCAGCTCTTTCCCGCTCCTTGTGTAATTGCGTGGGCGTACTCGTTGGGGTTGTCCAGTGCTTTACCTGGTAGCTGTCCTTGTGGCCTTGTAGAAGAAGAAAATGCTCCCTTGTTCTCTATGTGTTGAACTCTTCCAGTCAATGTCTCAGTCTTTGAGCTGAGGTCGTTGTAAGACATGTCTACTTTGTTGTTTACCTCTACGAACGTTTTGGTCAAGTCAAGTACATCTGAAGACAGCCCAAGTAAAAGTTGTTGGAGCATCTGCCTCACGTTAGGTTCCTGATTAGTGTTGTTATTCCCCTGCCCTTGCTGACCTTCGAAACCCGGTGGGACTCGTGGTTTGAAAGCAGTGAAGTGCTTCGTTTGACCCGATGGTTGAGCTTGGGTAGGATAAAATTGGTCTTGTGGATTCGCCACATTATTTCTTCGGTATGACAGGTTTGGGTTGTTTTTGTAGTTGTACCCTCCTTGGTTGCTGACGTAGTTTAGTTCCTCTGTTAGGAACTCCTCTTCTTGAGTAGCATCGCAATCCTCAACCAGGTGAACTGCCTGCTTGTTCTGTCCCAGAATAAGCTTGTCCAGCTTATCATTCAGAGTTTTGACTTCCTTTTTATGCTTTTCCTCACGGTCAACAGATGGTCTGGTGCTCCGGTCGTACTCTTCATTGTAATTACCATCGCTCATCGCCAAATTTTCCACCAGCGCAAGTCCATCGTCAACATGCATCCTGTGGAAGTTCCCTTGGCTGGCTGTGTCTAGCATCTGTCTGTACTTGGGCAAAACTCCTCTGTATAGGGTGCTCAAGAGTGACTCGGTGGAGTAACCGTGGTGTGGGCATTGTGTGAGATAGGTCTTAAAGCGTTCCCAAGCTTCACAAAAGGTTTCCCCATTCATCTGATTAAAGGTCGAGATGTCGTTTCTCAGCTTAGCCGTCCTTGCGGTAGAGAAGAATTTGGCTAAGAAGGCTTTCTTGCACTAATCCCACGATGTGATGGAGCTTTGCGGAAGACTCTTCTCCCACTGGTGAGCCTTTTCACTCAGTGAAAATGGAAATAACCGCAGATTCATAGCATCCTCACTTACTCCATTGAGCTTGCATAACCCGCATGTCCTGTCGAACTCGTCAAGGTGGTCCGGGGGTCTTCAGCAGGCAGACCGTGATACATATTGTTCAGAATCATCTGGACCAGGCGGAGTTTGATCTCGAAGTTATGGTTGTGGACGTTTGGGGGCACGATTCCTTGACGGTTCGTGTGAGTATTCGGTGCGTCCCCAGCACCAATGTTTCGGTGAGGTCTAAGGGGTTGGTTGAGTTGTCGCTGACCTCCTTGCGCATTGTTTCCAGGTGGGATAGCTGGAGCTGGGGGTGGGTTATTGGGGAGACGATGACCTTCCTGTTGGTTATTTTCGGGTGGGATAACTTGTTCAGGGGGTGGGTTATCCATGTCTGGAAACTGTTGCGGCTGACTACATGACTCTGCTCGTCGTAGCCGCTTGTTCTGCTCTGCTCGGTCAAGGTCACTTGTGGTTAAGAGGTTATCTCGTCCTTTTGACCTTATTTGCATACACCTGAGGTCAAGGAAGGGAGATTAACCAAGAAAGTTAACGACTTTAAGCAAGGAGAAACAAAACGAACTTGATCTATAGCTATTCCTAAAACCGAAATGCATAAATGTCCCCACTTTGGCAATGGCGCCAAGTTGATAACAGGAATGTGCGGTCAACTAAACCAAAGTCCACTCATGTCATTGTAGAACTTTAGGTGTCAATCTAAATGGAGCTTTATGCTAAATGGAGTGCAAAGAAGAGCTAAACTTCAAGTGAAATCTTAAATTGTAAAGTGATATGAGTAAAGATGACAACTTTAAGTAACAAAAGAAGCAAAACGATGTAAAGATGATAACTTGACAAAATAAATAAGGAAAGGAGGCGCCTTGGATGAGATTAGGTCAGGGCCGCTTTAGCTCAAGATCACAATTCCTAATCCGAGCAAGACCCAAACTTGGTGCTTAGATTCTAGGTAAATCTGTCACTCTCGTGGTCAAATCGCTTTGTTAATTTAAGTCCAAAACTAACCCTCGCTAGTGAGACTAAAGCAACAAGCTTTACTAAGAACGAACCTAAACCAGCACAAGGAACATCCCAACAACAAATCTCTTAGGTTGGGAACGTTCTTTTCTTTAGCTAGCTCTCTTAGACAATTTAGCGAACACCTTATGGGTGCGCTTGTTTAGGTTCTCGACTCCAAATGATCAGAGAGGAATCGAGAGGAAAAACTCTAGCTTAAAGAAAAGAGAGTTGAGCAAATATAGAAACGAGATCGTCAAGGAGCTAAGGCTAAAAGACCTCGATCGATCTCATCCTCGGAACCTTTAGATGACTACTCGCTACTCATACCCGAATCACAAGAAAGGGAGATAAGGAGGCTCAAAATCATCTTTAAGACAAGATTAAAACTTAAATATTTCTTAACCTTTAGAAGATTCAAATAAAGCTTACAAAAGATTCTCTAAGGATAAAGTGTTTTCCAATAGAGAAACCAGTTACAAGAGATAGCATGCCTAAAAATCTTAGGTCTTTAAGTTTATATAGGGGAAGGGAGAGTGTAGCTTGAGTCAATGTTTTTAGCTTTGACTTCATAGTTCCGCGTAGCTTGAGCAAGTTCCTCAACACTCTGTTTTGCATCCTCAAGACACTGTTTTGCCAACCTCCTCTGGTCTTTTGCTAGCTCCGTTCGCGCTCTGGTCCCTTCTAATCATCACCTCCGGTCTACTCCTTCGCCTTAAGCTCCAAATACCTGATTTATGCAAAATGCAAACCTAAAGGCTAAATGGTCCTAAGGGAAAGAAATATCTACCTAAAGCCACTAAATGCGACTCAAATATATACAGGACTATGCATAAAGTGGTGCTAAATACAAGCAGAAGTTGAGTACGTCAATCACCTGACTCATTTGCCCTCTAACGATAAGAAACCTCGTTGCATTACTTGTGTTCTCCTTGCTTTAAGTTTGTTCTTGTTCCTTATATTATTTATAACTTGGTGGATGAGAGCAACAGAATTTGCCCTATCAACACTTATTCAATTTTTTTTTTCTAAACCCAAAATCTAATCACTCAACCCAGAAACCTAAAATATAAACCCTATAAACCCAAAATTTAAACCCTAAATCTAAAAACCTAAACCCTAAACCCAAAAACTTAAACCCTAAACCTACAATCTAAACCCTAAACCCAAAAAACTAAACCCTAAACCTAAAAATATAAACCCAAAATCTAACCCTAAATCCATAATACCCTAAACCGAACATCTAAACCCTAAACCCACAATCTAAACCCTACACCCAAATTTTTTTTCTAAATCTAAAAATATACAAACCTTAAACGCAAAATATAAATATTAAACCCAAAATGTGAATCCTAAACCCAAATATTTAAAACTCTAAACCCAAAAACCTAAACCCTAATTTGGGAAAATGAACCCAAACATAAAATTTAAATTTAATATGTCATTTATTTAGGGTAGACATATGTTTTTCACAAATTTATTTAGAAGTTCTATATAGTATATATACTTTTTTTTTTTATTCCCAAAATGGACTAAAGTTCAATATAAAAATGATTCATTTCAACATAAATTTCATTATTTAAATAAGTTTTGTATGAAATAAAAAATTGGAATATATGAAAATAGAACCTCTATATTGTGATTATTTTCTAATACCCCTTTGACTTTTCACTCATATACGTGCATGACTTTAATTACGTTATGTTTAGCTCCTATCTCATTTTACGCACTACCATCTATTCCATTTTCAAACCTGTTAAATATAATTGTTATATGTTGATCATTATACTACGAAAATTTTGTTTGTTTTGTTTGGAGGCTGTTTTCGACATTATTGTTGGGGTCGGATTTCACCTTCGAGCATTGTCATTTGAACCGTGGAAAGTGAAGGGGAAAGCCGAGCATGACCGCACCAAACCGGGCCGAACAGGTGACTAAACCAAAAAATCAGAAATATCTCGATGGACCGAACCAACATCCAACGAAGTGATTCGAGCCGAGGCCAATCAATGGAAGCCCACGAATGAAGATTTACCTTAGCTGAAGTCGGCGCGAGCAGAAAAGGAAAAAGTCATTATGGAATATTTACTTGAACCTTGTAAAGTCGGTTCCTATTCTCTTATAAATAGGAATTGATATTCATTGTTTTGGGGGTACACACATCCAAAAAGGCACACGCCACAAATTTGTAGCTCGCATAACAGCTAATAAAAACCATCATTTGGATCGACCTCTGTGTTTAACTCATAAAATTCTTCGGCTCTCCCTAAAAACAAACTGAAAGTCTTTGTGTAGGTTTCGGCTCGCACAATTTGGCGCTAGAAGGAGAGCTTAGAATTTCGACACCGGAAACACAGATCTCGAAAGGATGACCGACGGAGATTTCACCGGAAACGAACCGAGGGATTTACAAAGCAAAGACGGAACCAGACGGAAGCAGAGACAATCGCGGCGCTACAAAGACAAACCGAAGAACAAGAAGCCATGAATAGCAAGCTGACCCAAGAGCTCGAGAAGTTACGAACTCAGTTGAAGGAGAAAGAAAAACGAGACGCAGCGCGAAGAAAGAAACTCGACCCAAAAAGTCTAGCATTCAACTCTCCTGACGATCAAGCGGGAGATGAAGATGAAGACGAGGTAAAAACTCCGGAGAGAGCCGAAACAGAATCCGAATCAGACGACTCGCCGCCACGTGTCCAGAAGAAGAAGCGAAACCAAGGGGACAAGGGTGCGCCCCCAACCGAACCGATTCGTATTAACCTGGGGGATCCACTTCCCAGTGACATCACCCCCGAGATGCTAACTAAAGCCCTAAAGCAGATACTGTTGAACCAAGAGGATTCGACCCCAAACGGTTCGGGAGAAAACCAAAGTCAGCAGGCCAACGAAATTGTCGAGCAAGGATCAGATGGACCGCATGCTTCAGACCCTACGGGAGCACTTACTGCGGCCATTGCATGCCTCCTACTCGAGAAAAGAGCGTCGACTTCGCTGAACGAGCGGACAAAAACCCAATCTAAAAGCGTGGGAATCCCAAAGAAAAGTAATCGAACCAGAGAACTGCAGGTGAGCCGGGATGAGTTGGTCGAAATTCGGGCTCGCCTAGAAAAATCGGATAACGAAGCCAAGTTACTTCGATCGCAGAATCATAAGGCGCTGAGTTCGGCACCAGAAATCACTCAGATATGCGAAGACTCTGAACATACACCATTTTCAGCAAGAATAATGAACACCAAAGTAATAGATCCGGGACGACTGAGCATCAAGAAGTATGATGGTTCGACCAACCCGAAGGATCACATTAACGCGTTTCGAGTCGCTTTGAGTCGAGCCGCATTCCGAAGCGTAGAAGAGAAGGACGCTGGATTTTGCTTATTATTTGCGGAATACTTAAAGGGCTTGGTCCTTGACTGGTTCTTGAACCTCGAACCAAACTCCGTCGAGAATTTCCAAAAACTGACGGCTCTCTTTGTCAAACAGTACTCCATGTTCATAGAAAAATCGGCCTCGGCAATCAACTTATGGAATATGGTTCAAGGAGAAGGCGAGTCCCTTCGGAATTTCATGGACCGTTTCAAAACGGTCATGTCGAAAGCAGGACCAATCGACGACGAGATCGCCATTGACTCGCTTAAAAAGGGATTGCGTCTCCACTCAGACTTCCGAAAAGAGCTCGCTTTCAACAAGCCCAAAACGATCGCGAATGCGATCCATAGATCCGTGGTATTTGCTATAGAGGAGGAGGACATGAAATTGCTAACGGAAATACATGCGCCGTCAAAAGCAACTACAAAACCGCTGACTAACCCGCCGATAGTTCAGCAACAATAGAACCAACATCCCAATCACAGACGCGGAAAAAACAGCTACACTCACCACGAAGGACCGAATTTTACTGGGGTGCATAACTATCAGATCGGTGCAAACCAACAGATGAATACCCCGAACCAATCGGGAAGAGTAAGAGGAAGAGTGTCCAGGAACTACACCTCGACCAGAAACTAGAACTCCGCGAGTTTCGACGATAAAGCTTATTGCGAATTTCACCAATGTTACGGTCACACGACCAAGAAATGCCGACACCTAGGGGCAGAGCTCGCAAGGAAATTACTAAGCGGCGAATTGAAGGGCGATTTGAAATTGGAAGATCTGGAACGCCCCGAACCAAGAGAACGTTCTGAACAGCCTGATCAACCCATCGAACAACCAAAGCGTGGAAGACAGGACGACTCGGAGGGACAGCCGGGCTCGCGTAGAAGGATCCATGTCATAATGGGCTGCTCGCAATACTGCCCGGACACGGTGACGTCAATTAAGGCTTTTCAACGATGAGCTGACGCAGCGGTTAACTGGTACGACCCTCCTAAACTTCCAAATGCCGAAATAATCTTCACAGAGAATGAAGTCATTAGGATCGATAAGCCACACGACGATCCGCTTGTAATCATGCTAGCCGTCAGTAACTTCGACGTGGCTCGAATCCTCATCGACACGGGAAGCACGGTTGATATTATCTATAAAAGCACGTTAGAAAAAATGGGAATCGATTTGGCCGACGTAAAGACGACCCCGAGGCCACTAACCGGATTCGGAGGAGAGGTAACAATGTCTATGGGAACAATCGTACTCCCCGTCGAGGCAGGAGGGATAACCAAAATGGTAAACTTTTCGGTCTCGGATAATCCTCTGATCTACAACATTATCATGGGCACTCCGTGGATAAACTCGATGCGAGCCGTACTATCAACTTACCATCTATGCATCAAATTCCCCACTCCATCAGGAATAAAGACCATGCTCGGATCGCAGAAAGAATCGTGAATTTGCCTCGTGATGGAACACAAACTCCGAAACCCATTGCCAGAGCTAACTCCCGAGGAAAACAGGAAAAAGATTAAGACGAGCCGAGAATCGGCAAACAGCCTAGCTAATCTCTTATAGCAATTACAGATCAACGGCGACATCGAGTCGACCAAAAAGAAAGCCGCCAAAGACAAGACGGCTAAAGATAAGCCGACTAAAGATAAGGAACCAGTCATCGAGGAATCGAGCTGTGAAGCAGCAGTCTCTGTTTGCATAGACGACAAGAACCCGAAAAGATGTGTGGAGATCGGAGCGAACTTGGACGAGGCAATAAGGAAAGAATTGATTTATTTTCTAAAGGAGAACATCGATACCTTCGCCTGGACGGCTGAAGACATGCCTGGGATAGATATCAATATCACCTGTCACGAGCTAAATGTGGTTCCAACTTTCAAACCGGTGAAGCAAAAACGAAGGAAACTGGGACATCAATACAAGAAAACAAGCGATATTCTGACGGATTTTCCGACGGTCCGAATCCGTCGGAAATTTACCGATGCCATTCCGACGGGTTTCAAACGAAAATGAAACGGTCAGAAATCCGTCGGAATATTTAGGATATTTTCGACCTCATCGGAATTTTCAGGATTTTTCCGACGGTATACCGAGTAAATAAAATACCGTCGTAAGTAAGAAAAATATTTGCGACGGTCTATCTACGGACTTCTGATGGATTTGGGTTTAGGGTATCCAAAATGTGCAACAGATGGAACAAACACCACTGCCCAAGTAAAAATGATATATTTGAATATGTTATTATGTTTTATCCGCTATTAAAACCATATATAAGCAGATATAATGAAATTCCAACTGTCACAATTATTCTTAGGATTTCCGACGGAATGCTGACGGGTCATAGAATTCCGACGGTATTCCGACGGCATTCTAATAGATCATGGTTTAGGGTATCCAAAATGTGCCCCAGATGGAACAAACACTACTGCCCAAGTAAAAATGATATATTTGAATATGTAATTATGTTTTATCTGCTATTAAAATCACAAATTTTGTAATTTATAAGATATATAAGTTTGAATGTTTGAAGTATTAGTATAAGGTTAAGAATTGGTAAGTATTAGTATAGGTTATGGTTTTGTTAAAAAAATTTTTTTTGTAATTAGGTATTATTGAACTTTTAAGTACATGAATATCAATGGAAATAAACAAAATTTCAACTCTTTTTTAAAAAATAATTTCTTCGTCGGAATACGGACGGTACACCGTCAAAATATGTAGGATTTCGAAGGTCTGCCGACTGAATTTAATTATTACTACATTTGTCCGACGGATTACCGAGGGTACACTTTTCCGACGGATTACCGATGGCTATCAAATACCAACGGCTATAACAACGGCTCTAAATCAACGGATATAATTTTTCAGAGCTGTTGTTATAGCTGTTTGTATTTTAACACCGTCGGTAATCCGTCGGAAAAATGTAAGTAAAATCCGTCGGAATCCGTCAAAATTCCGTGTAAATGCCGTGTTATAGCTGTTTGTATTTGAACGCCGTCGGTAATCCGTCGAAAAAATATAGCCGTTATAATTAAAATCCGTCGGAATCCGTCAAAATTCCGTGTAACTTCCGTGTCATAGCCGTTGGCATTTGAACTTCCTCGGTAATCCGTCGGAAAAATGTAGCCGTTATAATTAAAATCCGTCGGAAAGTCATCAGAAAAAGATAGCCGTTGGTAAATAGCCGTTAATGTGAACGTTGTAATTTGAAATGTTAATGTTCCGTCAAATTCCCATCGGAAATTTCAGTATAAGTACACCACCGAATTGCTTGTTTCTTCACACCACTTTTCATTTATTAACTATGTTTTAGAAAGAAAAAAAAACTTACAAAATGTCTTCTTCCAATTCTTTTAACTATTTTCATTCTTGGATGGATAAACCACATCAAGATCCAGCTACGGAATTAGCAACAGAGGAATACTCTACTGGTCTCAAAGAATTCATGGACTTTGCATCAAACCAAGAGATAACCATTGATTCGGGTAAGATGTTCTGCCCATGTTCTAGTTGCGGGAATCATAGATTTATTGTGACAGATAGAGTTTGGAGGCACTTGTATAGTAAAGGATTTATGCCGGGTTATAAGATATGGTATTCACATGGAGAAAATGAGGATATGGTGAATTATGCTAGTACTAGTGAACATTATGTTGTGGATAGCTTAGAGGAACCAATACCAGAAGCTGCTAATTTAGGTACTGTGAAAATGGTGAACGACGCATATCAGGAAAATATAGCGTCGGTCTTTGTTGATGGTGATAGAGTTGAGGAACCTAATTTAGAGGCGCGGAGATTTTTCGATATGTTAGACGCATCTAAGAATCCGGTATACAGAGGTTGTAAAGAGGAAGATACGCCATTATCAGCTGCAACTACGTTGATGGCCATGAAGACCGATTTCAGTATGAGTGAAGAGAATGTGGATCGGGTGTGCAGCTATGTGAAACGCCTTCTGCCAGACGATAATAGTTTTCCAGCTTCATACTATAAGATCCAGAAACTCGTAGCTGGTCTTGGTTTGCCGTATCAGATGATAGATGTCTGTATCGATAATTGTATGATCTATTGGAGAGAGGATTCAGACCGTACGACATGTCGCTTTTGTGGCAAACCTCGGTTTAAGGAAACAAGTGGACGGGTATCAATCCCACATAAACGGATGTGGTATTTGCCTTTAACTGAGAGGTTAAAGAGGTTATATCAATCACATCGTACGGCGGAGGCTATGAGATGGCATGCAGAGCATACAATGGAAGGAGGACAAATTGCTCATCCGTCAGATGCAGAAGCATGGAAACATTTTCAGTTAGTGTATCCTGAGTTTATGTATGAGCGACGGAATGTATATCTCGGCTTGAGTACAGATGGTTTCAACCC
>OVBJ01002141.1:0-20245 GCA_900406535.1 Noccaea bulbosa
TACTTGATGAAAAGGTTAGTAACATATGTTTTCTATTTATATTGATATATTATGCATAAACACAATTTTTGTTTTTGTTTTTGTTTTTGTTTCAACAAAAAATACATAATTTAAGTTTTTGTGAATACTCATAATTTTTTTTTTGGGTTTTTAATATTATTTTACTCATTTTTAAGAATAATAATATTTTGTTTAAGTTTTTTTTTTTTTAAATAAATAAATAAATCCCGCGTATACGCGGGGCTTTATCTAGTTATATATATAACAAAATATAATTCTATTGACTTTTTCTTGAGAATTAGCGGTTTTATGTAACAACTAGTTTTTTTTGACAAAAAAAATATAAATATAAATATAACAACTACTTATTAGACCAATTGATACAACTCTCATAAACATTGGGCTTCTTCAACTAAGTTTTTTTTATCTATTTATTATTATTTTCAAAACAATTTGAGAAATAACTAAAATATTGTCTTCTGTAAATTCCTACGAAAGCAAAAAATTTATACCCAAGATATTGAGTATCTTGTAGAAAGTTTCATGTAAGTCACTAAAAAAAGACAAAAAAAAAATTGTAAAAGCAAAAGAAATATTATATTGTTTAAACGCATGAGAGTTTAGACAAAATCTCAAGCAGATTAAGAAAAGAGAGAAACAGAGACATAATGTTTCCAAAAACAAAAAGAAAGACTCTTATTTTGGAGCATAAGATAAGACTCTGCATAGGAGTTTATTCATTTGAGAGGGATAAACCTGGAGGAGTTGGTAGCACCAACACCAGGCCTACCGTGCTTAACCGGTTTATATGAGATCGAGAACTCAGCCAAGTAATGCCCAATCATCTCCGGTTTGATCTCGACTTGGTTAAAAGTCTTTCCATTGTAAACACCGATGATGCTCCCGATCATTTCAGGCACAATTATCATGTTCCTCAAGTGGGTTCTTACTGGTTCTGGCTTCTCACCAGCTGGCGCATCTCTCTTCTGCTCATAGAGAAAAAAAGTCATAATCGTTAGTGTTTATATAAATCATGTATAGAGATGAATATATACAATAAAGATATCAGCACCAAAATGAAGTATTGATTATCTGAATTATTAGTATACATAATCTCTAGGGTTTAAAGCCATTTGGTAGGAAAGAAGAAGCACAACAATGTATAGAGAAATGGTTCTACACTAACGACATGATTATCATGAAAATGGGGTATTGAGTATCCTAATTATCAAACAAATAGATGACGTTAAATATAGTTAGCATAATCTTTAGTGTTTAGAACCATATGGTCACAAATATCGAACACAAACATAAGGAAGAATGTATATATGCCATTATGCATAGGACGGACACAAAAGTATAGAATTATCAAAATTAACACGAAATCATGGTATGGTTTATCGGAATTATTTAAACAAACAGATGGCATTATTCACACAAGACATGAGTACTCTATAGTCATACAACCGAGTATAAAAGGACATTCAGCAATCAATCACATAAACCAAAAGTACAACTTAACGAGGATAAAAGATGCACAATATATCATAGAAGGTAGAAGCAAATATCCAAAATGGTGATTAGAGAAATTTAATGTTTCTTACCGCTTTGCGCAATTTCTTGATCAAAGCCATAGGCTTCCTGGTCAATCCTCTAGAGAACCTATAAAAAAAGAATTTACAGAACAAAAAACCGATCAGTTTCAGAACCAAATAGACAGATCCACAAAAAGAGACAAAAGGAATTTTTGGTTCAAAGGATCAAACCTTCTGCGGATACGAGAACTGAAAAGTTTGACAAGATCATCGGTAGGCATGTCAAGAAGAGCATCGAGATCGACTCCTCTGAACGAGAACTTCTTGAACGTTCTCTTTTTCACGATTCCTGCAGCAGCAACCTCTGGTTCGATATCCGCCTAAACAGATTTCCATGGGAAGAGAATTACAAACATAAGGATGGGAATTGTAATCCAGAGAATAAAGAGGTTTGAGAGATCAAGGAACAAACCATTGCTGAATCGATGAAGCCCTAAAAAAAACCCACAAAGCTTTTAAACAAATGACTGCGCAAGCGACAAACAACTTAACTTCAGCACCAAATATACACATCGGCTAACCCTAGATACATTCTTTTATTTACTAATTAGGTACTTCTATTCTTTTTCATTTTTCATATGGGCCAATATATTTGGGATTTTGACATTTGGGCCTTGAGTTGTGAAGTTCAGCCCATTGTTATTGTTGTATTGTTGTCGTGGCTTCTCACTCTGTTTCAAATGTGTTTTACTCTTGCATCTATAACAAACATTCTCTATAAGCATAATCCTATAAGTGTGTCCAATTACTAAACATATCAGAAGAGTACTATTGTGGCCTTACTACTGGTTGTTGGCGAGACCATCTTGCTCCAGGCTCTGATTTGCTTACAAATAGACAACTATAATTCAAACACATGAAAGAACTAATCATGTAACATATCGTCTTTACCTTGTAAATGAAACATTTTGTAATCCTGATCAATAAATTTGAAATTTCATCAAAAAAAAAAAAAAACATTTTCCAATAATAGATAAAAGTTTGCAAAAAATGTTTTGAATCGTCTGTAAAACATGAAACAAGGGTTTTAGATTAGATCTTATAACGCCCTGACCTTGAAAACCCTGTCCGACAGTCGGCCGACGTGAGTCACCCATACCTTCTCTTGGCCCGTGGGCTCCATCCCTGTCCGACGGCTGGTCCGTTATTTTTGAGAGGCTCTATAGACTTATTTACTATATATCCATACAATCAATACCAATACCTGAGATTTTTCCGTGTTTTTTCCTAACTCACACGGTTCCACAGACCACTTCCAGAAAAGTTACCCATTATTCTATTACTTCAACCCAAACACGCTTAACTCTGGAGTTACTTTGACCGAAAATGTAAATGCGCTTTGTTGACATAGATAGCCAAATCAAATCTTTTAAGCCTTTCCACAAACCGAACCTAACAGATCTTAAGAATAAGATGAGTAGCAAAACAAAGAAATACAGACAAACAAAGAAAGAACCTATAAAAAGAACATTTATGAAATAAATCTGTAAACAATTTTTTGATTTATCTCCAAATTAATTTATCTAGACATTAGACCTAAAGTTTGATTAACGGCGTAACAAATATCTTTCAACATGGGGACAATAGTTTTTACTCTCTCTCTCATTCCGAAAAGATACATGTGTCGAGGATATAAAACCTATAGAATAAATAATAAATACACAAGTTGCCTCAAAACAAGTATTATCCTAAAAGCCTAACATCTTTCTCTGCTGAATTTTCCGACTAAGTTCCTCTGCCGACGGGATACCGTCACCGTCACCGTCACCGCCGCTTCTTCCGGCACCTTTTCCAGCGCTCCGCCACCATGCCTTTAACTCTTCCTACTCAGGTAAACAACTCCATATATGAAAACTTATACACAAATCATACAAAACACAGCAAATTAAACTCTTCATACCAAGATATTATAAAAAAAAAAAAATTCCAAAACTTTTGACATAATTGATCAACCAATAATCATAATCAAACGATTGTGTGATTAAAATATACCTCAAGAAAGTCATGGTTTGAGATAAACTGAGACTCAACAGAGCAAGTCATCCCTCCAACCTTAACTGAAATTGAGCTATTACTCTCTAAATGGTTCCTTGAGCTTGAGCTCTGTCTCTCTATGGCCCCTAAATAAGTTACGTTGTTATAAAAACCAACATTGTGTCACAAAGATTTGAAAAATAGAGTACTGATTCATATGCAATAATATACCAACCATCTATGCGGGCTACATGATACCCGGTTCCTCCAAGCCCTTCTTCCCATTTCCCGAGCCTTAACCGCAAGAAGAACCCTTCGAGACCCGATACAGACTTGTTGGTGTTTATCCATCTGCAACCGAAAAAGTCGAAATTAGTCAAAAATGAAAAGCAAAATAACGGAACAACTGTTAAACCGAATCTTACTTGAGAACGTCTGTGCGGGTCAAACGAAGCACTTGAACAGCGTCAAAGACCGCCTTTGGTACCTCTGCGAGGTCTCTAAAGGGCAGTTTCGTGCCAGAGGTAGAAGCTAAAACGTGCTTCGTCGCTCTATCTTCAGCTCCTGAGCTGTGCGGTGGAGCGTTTGGGCACGTTGCAGCCCAGTGACTTAGCTGGAAACATCTAATGCATAGACTTGACGCTTCTTCTCTTCCGTTACGAGCACTTACGTTCCGTACAAGATCTCTGAGCTCAGAGTCAGTCACTTCCAAACAGTCCTGTAAACGGTGACCCTTTTTACCGCAGTAGAAACATACAAGATTCACACGTCCTTCCTCTGCGTTCCCGGTTAAAGAACCTGAAGGCATGATGTGTTTGAGCGCTTCTATTCTCCTTGCAAACAAAGAAGCCATTGCTTCTGACGACTCTATTCTCAGTGAAGACACTATGGGAAGAATCTTGTTCGGATTTTTGAACACGTCTGAGGTTGATTCATTAGCCTCTTTAGCCGCCTCATAGGTTGTTCTCTCATGAAGATCCTTTTTCCGAGGGAGAGATCTTTTTGAAGAGAACCTGCTTATCCACAAACTCTCAAGACCAGAGTTTCTCTTGGTGATAACCTTCTCATCAGCTTCACAAGAGACCTTCTCCTCTTCATTCGGCTTAGACTTGCCGCTAAGAGACAACAAAGAGATGTTTAGCTCTTTGTCCTCGTGGGAAGAGAATGCTTCGCTTGTCTGGTTAAACCCAACTTTTCCAGATGAAACCTTGTGCTCAGCCACCGGAGCAATCTCATTACCAGATGAAGAAAAGTGATCTCCTCTGGTACTACTGAGACACTGCTCCTGCAAAGAAGCATCATTCTTGGAATCCATCTCCACGACATGTTCTCGAGTTGCTTTCTTCGGACAGTATATAGACTGGAAAAAAGACTGGAAACCGGTGTTTCTGCATCCGCTGCCCTCCTTCAAATGCTGTTGATCATTAGGAGCATCTGAGGTTTTGGCAGTAAGAGCTACGAAAGGAGAGTCGTCTTCTTCATTACCTTTCCAGATTCCTTTCGTCATGTTCGATATCCAATTCATAAAAGAACTATCTTGCTTGAGCTTCGAAGTTGATCCCAAACACTCTCGACTCAACGATTTTAACCGTTTGCTTCCAAGAATCAGCTGCTGCTCAAACCCCGGTCTTTTCTTTCCCCTCAAGAGCAAACCAGCACTGTTGCAACTTTCAACACTCCCAAAACTCTCCTCCTCATCATCACCACCACCACCACCACCACCACCACCACCACCACCAAAGTTTCCATCAGATAAAGCTTTCTCTTTCCCTTTCGCTACCGCACGACGCCTGCAAGAGCCGCTGGTCCCAGCTTTTTCCACATCCTCCGGCAAGCATTCTCCTTTGCTCTCACATGCCACCAAAGCAGCATTACTAGCTGCAACCGCAAGAGCCGCAAGGTCGTTCTCATCCGTTGCTTCTAAACTATCAACATTTACAACTGTATTAACCGGTCCTTGTCGAGATCCAGACCCAGCACAATCTCCTCCAAGAGCTTTCGGACTATCTACTCAATATAACACCAAACAAAATCATAAGAAAGCTTTAAAAATCCATACTTTGAAAGTGGATAAAGACATCATTTTTCTTTCTTTTTTTCACCTAAAGATCTCTTGCAACTTCCTTCTTCACTCTCTGCATCATCATTAACTTCAACTTTATCATCCTCAACAACCATCTCTTCTCTTTCAGGCTTCACCTCCTCGACACTCGTGGTGCTTTTCGAACGAGCCTCCACGTTGGTTTGTCCTCCTATAGCATCAAAGAAATTAGGAGAGAGTAATTTTGCCTTCCCCGTGAAACTCAAATCTGCACATCTCAGGCTTAGACCATTGCGAGGAGACCACACTAACTCTGATAAAGCATCCACCGAAGCAACCTTCATCCTTTTCGCTTCGGCATTTGCAACACTAGTCGAAGACGAACGTCTTAGCTTTCTGCTTTGTTCATCTTCATCATCCATATCTCCTGAAACGAACCACCCTGAAAGACATGATTGAACACACGATCGGAGGATCCATAACCAAAACAAAACAAAAAATTGACCTCAACCGACGAAATTAAAGCAGAATCTCAATACACAAATTGACCTCAACGACGAAATTAGGCAAAATCTAGTAGCAATACAGAGAAGGAAGAAAAAGGTAATCGGAAAACGTAGGTTTTGCTTCCCTGAGATCGTGAACCCATAGAGAGAAGCTAATTTGAAATTTGATTTTACACAATCGCTGGATCAATCAAATGATGATTACCTCTATCTCAAGCAATCAAGTTGTTCAACTACTGAAATCTTAAACCCAGAGAAAGAGATTTCTTCTTGAAAACATACACGTCAAAATTCTCAGAACCAATTAGAGAACAAACAAAAAAACAAAAAAAAAAAATGTTAAATCGAACGTAAAGTTACCTCCATCGAGGAATCGATTTTTATTCCAACTCCAGCGAATTCTCCGCTAAGAAAGGAGAAGTATGAGAAAAAAGGAGAGAAAGTGAGTGAGAGAGAGAGAGAGAAGACGAAGACGACAGCGCCAAGCGGCTATGGCTAACGATGTGATTTGAAACTTGTTTCAAAAGCTTTTTAATTTACTGTAGTTTTGTTATAAGGCCCCTAGGCTGCCACGTGTACGCATTCTTCTCCATACATTTCACACTTTCTGACACATTTCTTGTTTTTGTTTGTATAATTTTTTCCTGATTCCCGGCTATGACGATATTTTTAGAACCTTGTGCAAATAATAAAAGAAGATGATAATCATATCGAAAGATTTTATAGTAATGCCGAGATATTTTGTTCTTGTAATATTTTATTCAATTGCAAACAACCTAACCGTTTCTTCGTTTGAAGATTTTCTCCTCTTCACTATCCTAAAATCTATATAAAGTGAGTGTATATATATAAATTAAATAAAAATGCATGGTGATGAGTTATGTCCTCCGCTGTCAAGTTCGTGTTTGCTTCTGTAGTAACTGTTCGGCTGCTTTGAATTTTTTTTAAAATAACAGATGTTGATTGTACAACATTGATGTGTACTATACCAAAGCTAGGTATAGACTATAGACCACATGTTTAAATTTATTTTTTTAATAATTGAACCGTTCGTATTTCTAAAACGTATATGTGCGTTATTTATGTCCATTCTTTGGCTATAAAAAAAAATAATAAATGGACACATCGGTCTAATTTTGTTTTTCCTGATTCCAATGTGGACATTTCTGTTTTTCTGTCTCATTTTCGGTTATTTTAAACATTCTATCTGGTTTCCAATTTTGGGCTAGTTTGACAAAAGTATGTAATTGAATTACTATTACATATATCTTGAACTATATATATCTCGAGTCCATATGAAATTTAGATTTACGAGCTTAAATATTTATATGACTGTATGTTTCGTGTCTATCCTTTTTCTTTTTTTTTCAGATGTGAAACGTTTCACATGTTTGATCTCTAGTTAACTATTACCTTGTCTATTCAAAACAACTTTTGATTTCGTTCATTTTTGATTGAATCCTATTTTTTGGATTGGATATTCATTTGATTTTAGTGGAAGCTTCTCTCGAATGAAGATTTATGATTTTTCATCCTATAACAAAATGTATGACCTCAATATTCTAGTTTTTATAAAGTGAAAATCTGAATGTCATGTTGTTCGATGAAAAGAAAATCCGAATGTCATGTCGAGCATAATTCGACAATGAAATGACTTTAGTTCTCCATATTATTATTATTATTATTATTTCAAAAAAAAAATTAATTTTTTTTGAAAACTAAAATACTTTGGAATTTCTATTATACAATACAAGATATATATATAATTTTAATTTTTGTTAAACCAGTTAAACCAGTTATTATATACAAGATATATATATAAATATTCTTCTACTTGAGAAAGTGTGTAATTTAATTTTTGTTAAACCAGTTAGTTCTACAAATTAATAAATATATAAACTGTTCTATATCAGCCCTGCTAGTATTTTTTTTTTTTTTGTCATCTTTTGTGAGCCACAACATGCCGGTCCACGGACCTATTTCCTCCGAATAAAGAAATAATCCCCACAAATGGGAGAAGGTGGAGTCGAACTCCAGACGTGATGGTAGCAGAAGTGTAATGCCAACCACTGGCCCATTTGCTCCTCACGTCAGCCCTGCTAGTAACTGCGTGTGTATGTGAAAAGAAGTTGCATAGCAAAGACGCAGTCTACACTTTTTTGGTTATCCAGTAATTTTCAACTTATATTTTTGTCTACAACTAATTATTGGTATAGTAACAATATTTTTTATACCAACCTAGTTTTAACACATGTAGTAGCAATGCAAATTTACAGTCTTTATAAGACTATAACCATGTTAATGTAATTTTCAACTAAAAAAATTCAGATATTTTTTATACCAATCTAGTTTTAACACATGTAGTAGCAATGCAAATTTACAGTCTTTATAAGACTATAACCATGTTAATTTAATTTTCAAGTAAGAAATTCAGATGATGTAGTTAGGGTTTCTTACAGCAGTACTGGGTGAAAAAAAAGAAGACAAATACAATGAATCAGTTGGAGATGATACATCAAAGGACTATAAAGTTTCTTTCATCATAAAGACCTTGTCTCAACTTTTGTCTTCATAATTTAGACAAAAATACATATATCTATAAAAAAATCACGAGTCTAGCTCGTAGTCCATTTAATATTTTCATAAATAAATAAGAGGTTGGATTAATTTGGTGAAGTATCATATAAACTTAAATTAGCTGATGGACTGAAAACAGCTAAGCAATAGGGTCCCAAATAGTTAATTTAGGTCATGGGTGTTATACCGACCTAATGTTTATGCCAACTACGTACGTATATAGAATCATATGTTGTAAGTCACATCTGTTTATATTACTTTAACTAAATTGAACTACTCATGAATGAATGATAATCGTTAAAACCATTACAAAAAAATCATTTAAATATATATAAAAAAAATCATTTAAATAAAATGTATTTATTGAAATTAATTATTGAACATTCTAGAATGTGTATCTTCAAATTTCTTAAAGATATTTTATAGAAAATATTATCAAATAAACCATTAACAAAATATACTTCAAGTTTGTGTATCTATACTTCTTATAGGCCAACAATATATGTGTTGATGATTTAAATGTCTTCAACTATCAACTATCATCTACGATTGAACAACAAGAAAATAATGTATCATTATAATTATTAAAATGTATAACAATTATGGAAGAATATATATAGTTATATACTTTTACACAATTTTATTTTAATCACCAACTTTCAACAAAAATTCCACAAATTTGTTTAAACAAAAATGGACCTATAACGGGAATGGACTGAAGAGTTATAAACTATATTTGATCAAGTTCAAAAAGGAAAACACATCAAATATATGAATCCAAAATTTACTCAGCTCCTCGCTTGGCGACATTACAGAATATCCTTTTTACGGCAGTCTCCGCTTTGGTTTCGTTTCGGATCATCATCACGATCATCATCCAAAGTACATTTTGTCCATGATCATCTTTTCCATGTCCCGAGCGGATGTTCTCTTTGGGGCAAACACATGTCAGAATGATCTGGAAGTTCTTCAGTAATGTATCAATAGAAGAGGGCCTCCTCGATCCACTCCTGGTAAGTCTCAAATAGCTAATGTGTTTAGCAGCTACGGTTACAAGTGAAGTCACAACCCATTTCTAAATAATATATTACTTTCGTTACAAGTGATTAATCATTTTTTCTTTCGTTTTCAAATAATATATTACTTCTACTTTGTCAAAACAAAAATCAGTTGATGTATATTTTGTTAACAATATATTTATGAGATAATATTTTGTGTAAAATATCTAATAAGAAACTAATGATAATATCATATTAAAAACTTTTGTGAACGTTCAACGATAAATTTCAATAAATAAACAGTTTTATGCCAATAATAAGAAAATAGTAAGTAAAAAGTAAGGAAAATTTGAGCAAACATGATAAAATGATATATCTTATATCAAGTACAAAGATATAATGAAATGAAAACGAAAAAACACACCCAACATATATTAATCGTTAAAACTTGATAGTTAAATATATTGTTGGTTACATTTAGTGTTTGAATACATCCAAGAATAACCAATTTCTTATCTTGTTGGGATTCTTTAACTTACATCATATATTGTGACAAGTCATTAGATTTTGGGATTCTTTGCAAAATACCCTAATTATGTTTGAAATTTTGAAAAATACCCTAAGTTTTTTTGTGGTTTTGAAAAATACACTTTTTAATATAAAATGACAGTTTTGACATGTTTTAAACAAAATATTATTAAATAATTATAATTTAAAAACAAAATTGAAAACTAGGAATATTTTTATTTTAATAATATTATTATTTTTTTCAGATAAATATATGTTAACTATTTAAATTCTAAAATCTACAAATGGATACATTTAACTTCTGTTTTAAAGTTTATATTTAAACAAATTAATTATGGAACCTTATATAAACAATTTAAATTATTTAACTTATACATTGACCATAACGTTGAGCTACAAAAAAATAGAGATTTAGTAGCAATTTTTTTCTTGTATATACTTTTATTGTCTAACATTCGTACATCTTTTAACAACTATTATAACGTGTTGTAATAGTTCCATGCAATTGAATAGTTTATATTTTATGGCTTTTTTCTTGCTAATGTACCACATTCATATATCAATTTCAAAACAATTTTGTATATATTATTTAAATTTTGATTTTATTAAATTAATTAAAAACTTCAAACTAGGACAATATAGTCATTTCACATACAAAAAAACGTATTTTTAAAAACTAATAAAAACAAGGGTATTTTTAAAAATAAAAACTCATCATAGAATATTTTTCCAAATTTTCTCTTTTTTGGGGATCACTTCAAAATACAAAATATTAAGCTAAGCTAAACTGATAACACTACAAAGTTATAACTGATGCAAAAATAGAGAACCTACAAAGTTGGAGCGTGGCAGAAGACTATCCGAAGAATAAATCCATTCTCGCTAAGTGACTTCCAGAAAAGAAAAAAACAAAGTTGCTCATCATAAACTATCTTCCAAAGATGTATGAACACATTTTTTTTGCCCTATAAAGAAAGTAAAATAATTATGCGGTCAAGTCAGAATAGGAAAGTGAATATGTAAATCGAGACATTTTTATGTTTGTCTCTATGATTTCATTAAATTAAATCAACTAATTATTGCATGATTATGAATAAATATTATTGATCAATATTGCTTTAATGAATCCACTTGTTTGTCTCGTCATACTTTCAATTCTATTACGCTTTTCACATTCTTTTGAAAAAAACGACATGTTGGTGATTATTTTATCATTTGATGATTACAAATTTGATCGACCATTTGTTATACAGGATCTTTAGTTTTTTACTATATTGTAGTGTTACATATCAAATCAAACTGTAAGATCACTCAAAAGTTGATCTATTTAACCAAGAAAGATTATGAGGATAGTTTCTTATTTACCAAATTAAAACGAGTGGAAATATAAAATAGTATTTCCTCAATTACTAAAAGATGAATTCCATGAAAAAATTTGTTTCAAATAGATGAATTTTCTATGTTTTCAATGCAATTTTAATGAGTTAACAATGATGAATTATAAACTTCAAGAAAAATAAATGTAATTATTAAACTACCATTGGTCAAAAACTATAGAAAATTGTTAATCACAAAAATATGTTTATTGTTAAGTTTTAATTTGTCTTTTTCTCTTCATATATGTGAATCTTTTAGAAACGGTGAGAATAATCTATACTATGATAAGATGATATCACTCTCCCTCCTTCCGCCATATCAACATTTTCGTCGCATTTGGTGAGGGTATGTATCCTCTTGCAAAAGTTTTTTAAAAAGATTAATCCAAACAAAATTAAAACATACCCAATCAAAAGACTTTTCATCTTTCTTCCACTTGATAAATTGTGTAGTGTCTGATTTTGATTCTTATTAAATTATAGCAAATTAATATATATACTCTTTTTGTCCCAAGATATAAGCTGTTTTGACATAATGTATCTGCAATTATATTTTGGGACAGAGGAAGTATATATTAATTTGCTATAATGCTATCAACTTTTCGGCTACCATCTTTATTCTTCGCTCACTATTAAAGATCTCAAGTCTCCACATATTAAGAGAATTGATCCAGCGAGCAGCAATGACGAAGATAGTTGAGGTCAGTAAACAAAGATAGTTGAGGTCCTAAAGACTATGATGATGAGTTTGGTGCAGAATCAGAGAGAGATGGAGACTGCTCCATCAAAATGAGTTGACCATAGATAACTGTGGTATTTGCAAAGTTCAAAAAGTCGTTAGACGTTAGTCGGGCGGTCAGATTATATTTAGCGATTTTTCAAAAATCGGAAAAAAATCGGAGACTAATCGGAAAGGAATTTTTAGTACATTTTAATAGTATTTTGTTTAAGATAAGGTAACATATAAATATGAAAATCATATATTTTAAGATTAGTTAAATATTTTTTTCCACTACACATCTCATACAAAATTACATATCTCATATAGTTCCACTCACAAAATATATATTGTCTTACAAAAATAGTATCCTATTAAGAATTGTCAATATGAAATTGTGCATCATGTATATATATATATATATGTATATGTATGAGTGTGTATGTATATGTAATATTCTCTTCCGTAAGTGAAATTCTTTTAGTGCCCGCCACCTGTTCGATCAAATTCTCCATCGAGAAAAGTTCTTCCTCTCATTTGGTCTCTCTCTCCCTTACCTCTTCTGATTCGTTTAAACCGACTTAAATATTTCGACTCCTACAAAAATGGGTCGCCTTGTATTGGATTCACGAGTTTGATTCACGCTCTGTCATTTTCCTTCTTCGTTTTGTTTTTCTCTGATTCAAGTAGTGTCTCGAAGATGAGAATTTTATCTGATTCGATCGTCGTTATGTCTAGTCCGAAAAGTATAAAGCCGAAGATCGTCAACGGTCCTGGATTCGCTTCGATGTTGCTACAAAACCTTGATTCACTCTCAGTTCAGCATAATTTTGGTTGCTTTGGGGAATTGGGGGTGATTTCACGAAAAGAGCAATTAGGGTTTCGCGGATTTGGGGTGATTTCACGAAATTGGGCTGAACTTTAATATTATGGCTCAAACGATTTTAATAATTAACCGGCGATTTTGTTATTTCCTCGGGTTACGCGGTCAATCTACGGTTGACCAAACAGTGGTACCGGTTAATGAAAGTCGCCTCGGTTAACCTCCGACTCCGTTTTTTGGACCGATTAGTCGCCGCTTTCTGCGACTTTTCGAACACAGGGTATTTGTACATCGATTTATCTGATTTTATTAATTTATGTATCTTTTTAATATTTTTCTATAGTAACTCTAAGATGAATAGCAATACTAAGAAGGGTTTAAATTTTCCGTGACAGTGTTAAAACCACAACTATTTTATTTTGGTTTGGATCATGAAACGGCCGGAACATGCTGATGCATTGGTAAATATTGGCTAAATATAACTTTGCTATTATCATGTAATTTAGTTGGAATGATTTGTTGTTCTAAGTTTATAGTTATAAATTTCTGTTTCGTTTGTTCTATATAACGATTACGAAAAGAAAAATCTTCGCATGTTAGGGGTACTCAACTAGTGTATATTAAAAGCTAAATAGTAAAAAAAAAGAAAACCAGTTATTAAGATCTAATTTCCACACTGATTCCAACAAGATTTTTCAACGAAATTGGTAAAGCGGTAGAGAAAATTAAAGGAAAAAGAGATAACCCTCGTCAGTTTAAAGCTACCATATTTTGATTTCATATCTTCCCTCCTACAATCAGCACCTACAATTCAGTTCATACTTACTACCTTTTTTTAATAATAATAGTATAGTTCTTAATTATCTACATGCATGTACAAAATTAATGATCACTGACCAATTCAATATTTTCGATATTCAAGCTGAAGTGAAATAAAACAAAGCATCATCAATTCGTTAAAGATTTGTACTGTGCTATAGTTACTCCCTCTGTTTCAGTATATAGCGGGTTTAAGGTTTTTGTACACAGATTAAGAAACCATTTAATTTTTGTATTTTTTGAAATAAAATATATTTTATCATCAATTTCAAAATAGTTCAACCAATAAAAAAGTAACCTCCAGAATATAAATAATCAAAAGTAAAAAAAATACTTTTAATTTTGCATAGAAATTCTAAAACCCCTAATAAAATGAAAAAAAAAAAACTCCAAAAACCTTTATATATTGAAACAGAGAGTATTAATTAGTCTCATATATTCGGATAATATACCATTATAAATAAATAAAAGCTTTGAGAAATACATGTTAACAAGATTTGACAATAAATTAAGCAACCAATCAACTAGAGATATGCCAAAAAAAAAATGATTTACTCGGAAGAACCCATTAGATACTGTTTGCAAATCGACTGACGATGAAGACATAAATATACACATATACTACTAATATACACATGTGTATGTGTGTATTAAGTAGGGTTCATGTTCTTTCTTGGCTTACGGAGAGCTAAGTTAAAGAATTAACGAATTATCATGACGATTTATATGGTTTTGGAATCAAAACGTTTAAGTTGAGGGGAATGAAGCCTGGTCCGAGACATCATCATCATAACCATGAGATCTCGAGCCAGGCATCATCCACCTGAACTTTTGGCTCGGTGAGAGAGACTGAGAGAGGCAGAGAAGAAAGAAGAGAGAAGAGAGAGAGAAATTAGGACAAGAGAGAAGAGAGATGATTAGATCAGGAGAAGTCTAAAATAGTAAAATCTAAGTGGTAACGTGCATTTTTTGTCTTTTTGTAAGTTTAGGATGGGCCCTTTTTATTACGCCAAGAGCCTGGAGACTGGTTTCTGTTACCATTATTGTTTGAGTTATTTTCAGAACCATATAATCGCTATATATAGAAAGAGAATTTCAGTCACACTCACAAACTATATTTTTTTTTTTAATTTGATATGCTTCAGTTTTTCTTACAGTGGTTGGTTTCAAGTTACTGTCATTTCTCAACTACTTTTCGAATCTAAAATTAACCTTTTGTTAAGACTCTTTTCTCAAACGTTTTATTGGTTATTTTTGTTGTTCTTAATTAGACAAATCAAGACCAATCTTTGTGTGGATATAACAATTTGAGATATGCAGAATGCATGAATATAGTTTGGTACACCTAAGTTTCAAGCTACATCAATTACCTGACCGGAACTATAAACTGAGAGACCTAATTAAAGTTTGGTATAAATAATAAAGACGTATAACTGTTTGACAAATCACATTCAACTTTTATAAAATAACAAAACTAATTTCAAAGTCAAAAGAAAAAAGGAAAAAAAAAAAGTCTTTTGACAACCATTCATAATACTATTAGCTGCAGAAAAGTTAGTTCCATATCACACTCTGAGAACTAACATTCACATTTCACAACTTGTGTGTCATCTTCTATCAAACAATATCAAATTATTAATTTAAAGCCATATTTTATTTCACAAGTTAACTGTAACAGAAATATTGTATCTAAACTGATAATTACAATTTTAGTTTTTTTTTTTTACTATTGCATAAAATTGACTGATAACTTGATAAAGCGATAGCCACAACAATTCATTATTGAATTTTCTTTACATTGTCAAAGATACATTTTGGGAACAAAGACAGAAAAACAGGTAGAGAATGTGCAAAGCTTCTGGATGAGAAAGAGGGTCTTGCATCAGTCTAAAGAGAGCTTAGCAAGAGTGAGGGAAAGCACCTTTACTCCATTAGCCATGTCTTCAGGAGATGAGTATTCTTCAGGTTTATGGCTGTATCCTGCAAAAACATCACACAACACAACCAAACAAAACTTAATGGCGATCCTGATTCCCTTAAGATCACAGCCTCATTGACTCGCATATGTACCTTTGTAGCACGGGATGAATATCATACCCATCGGAGATATCCTGTAAACAGCAACACAACAACGTTCAGCAACACTCTAAGCAAGACCATTGAAAGTAGAAAGTAGACTAATGAATGAATCTAGCCGATTCTGATCTGGAACGTTGAGTGTTTCCATCTGTGAAGTGTTGTACGCTTTTGTAGATACCTGGCCATGAAGAGAGAATCATGATAAGCTCGGCTTATCATCATCTTGTGTGACAAGTTAAGCTCTGTGCTTGCCTCCGCCATTTTCTTGATTACTAGTTTGTCTGAGAGCGCCGGTGGATCTTGATTCACAATCTTGAATTCTGATAGCTTCACTTTTCGTTTCCGAGCTATCGAGTTAGCAGACTCCTGGATTTTCTTGATCACCGTGTTTCTTCTCGCTTCATCTATATCCCTTGTATCTTTGAAACAACACACAAAAAAAAAAAAAAAAACAAAGATTAGTCTCAGTTTNAAGATCTTAGATAAAGCAGAAACTCTACAAGTATGTGTCAATGGAAGATAAAGGCATTACCAATTTCAAGATGAGCTTTGCTCGGAATGCTGTTGATTGCTCCAGGATGTATCTCCAGAATACCAACAGTTCCTACAGTATCTATTGATTCAGATTCTAAGACATGCTTCTCTACGGCTAAAGCCAACTCTGCAGCCGCAAGCCCAGCATCATTTCTAAAACAATCATCGTTGAAGATTGATCAGTGTACTATTGGTTAAGCAGATTGGTTTCAAGTCTTTACAATATAGCTCACCTATATGGCATAAGCACAGCACCGGCATGACCTCCGTTTCCTTCAAACTCCACCTTCAAACTTGCTGGAGCAGCAATGGCGGTTACTACACCGATATCTAAACCTGTGGTCGAATAGTATATGGTGAAGAGACGGCAAAAAGCAAGAAACTTTGGGGGAGAAAATTGGAAAAACTAAACCGAACCTTCTTCTTCGAGTATAGGTCCTTGTTCGATATGCAACTCTATAAAAGCAAAGTAACTTCCTTTCTTCAAGAACACACTCGATAAGTCGTCACTTTTATCTTCTGCGTATCCAGCTGATCTTGCTGCTTCTATAAAGGAAACGTTTTGGCCATCAACAACTCTAGTCTTTAGTGCTTCTGCAAGCTCTTTGCTTCCAGCTAGTAAGCGGCTGTATCATCAAGAACGTTTTACAAGTAAGAACAAAAAACAAGAAACAATCATTTCTTGTTAACAACTTAAGATTTACCTTCCTAAGCAGCTGATTCCAAAACGTGTAGGCTCTTCAGATGTGAACATGATAATCTCCAGAGACCTCTTCGGTTTAAACCCCGACCTCAAGAAACCAGTAAAGATCGTCAGGAACACACAATAAGACAGACTTTGCCAAGATTCAAACATTTTTTCAGATTCCTTATACCTTTTCAACACATTGATGGCTTCAATTGCACCTAAAACACCAACAACGCCATCATACTTCCCGGAATACGGAATAGCATCGATGTGAGAACCGGTGGCTACAGCAGGAAGACTTGGCTCTGACCCATCCCTAAGTTTAGATGATCAGAATGAATCAGATATTCAACATGCGGAATCAAGCAAAAGTTTTTGAAATTTTGAAGAGTGTTTGATGAGCCAAACCATTTGCCAAATATGTTACCAACAGCATCCTCTCTCACAGAAAGATCAGAAAGTGCCATCAACTTCTTTACATAGCTTCAACAATCAATCAAGAAACTCAATTCAGATTAACACAAACAAAACAAAAAAAAAATCAAAACTTTATGATGAAAAAGTAGCAAATTTTGTGATTTGATTTCGAAATTACCGTCGTGCCAAGACATCTTTATCAGTGTAGAGAACTCTGGTGACTGATGGAGAAGGAGCATCGGAGAAATTCGAGAGCTCATCTATCTAAACCAATACAAAGAACAAACCATTAAACCTTAAAAAGCTTCTGACTTTACTGTTCTGCTATGAATTTAATCGAGAAATAGACTAAAATCAGACTCCTTTTTGGACCTGTTTTTGTAATCCCTGAGCATCAACGGACAGTGAAGAAGCGAGGTTGATGGAACCGAATTGAGCCGGTTCGTGAATCGGGTATCCGGAGAAATCTTCCATTGTTCTAATCGTTGGGTTTGGTTCATGTTGTTGTTGAGCTAAGCTTGAAGGTAGAGATGAGAGAAGGAAGATAAGAAGAAGGAGAAGAGCAATAGAAGATTCCATTTTTTTTCGTTTTCTCTCCTTTCAGTGTTTTGATTCCGACAGAGAACATCGAGTTTATAAACTGGTATCTATTTGTGAAAAAATTAAATAATTAACCTTATAGTTTAAGTACAAACAATGTTCTCCAAATTGTTTTGTTTAAAGAGGGAGAGTCCTCTCAAACTCAGTGGGAATCTGACACAGAGTGTTTTGTTGTACTCTATTCCTCTGATCTCATTCTCATCTCATGTTAGTAATTTTTTAATTTAAAAATTAAGTTGCTACGTCTGGGAATCTTTCTGGGGTTTGATTTGTCTCATTTGAAACTTTCCTCCAAGTAATAAAAAAAACAGAGAAATTTCTAAACGGCTTTGGTTAATAATCTGTATGGGCCTTCTCTTTGTTTTTCTATAATGATATGGATTATATATAATCCATAGCAGCCCATTTTATTATCTGGAAAAGCAAAATTCGTCAGATTCTACTAAAATAGAGTCAGTCGTAAATATTTTTGTGGGTTAGCCGGCCAAATAGAGTCGTTACTTTATATTTCGACAATCGCTACTCTTAATAAATTACTAGTAAACTAATAGTATATAATTACTAATGAGTAATGATTGTGATAGTCTCAAGAGAAATTTTTTTTTTTTTTTGTGTGTGTGGTAATTTTCATATATTGTATATGTAGATAAGCTAAAAGTCTAAACCCAAGTTCGTTGTGGTGACTAAGTATGTCACGCTTTAGTGACCTTACACCGGTTGTTAAAAAAACAAAAATTGATAAATTGATAAATGATAATAAAACATGTTATATAAATAATAACACTATCTTAAACTTTATTTATGTGATTGTGAGTTAGCCGGCCAAATTTCTTTTTTCTTTTTTGGGGATCATTTCACTAAAATTTAGCTTGGTCGCATCTATGATAATGAATATTAATTTTCTCTCAAATTGATGTTAAGAAATAGCTCAAATCTGAAACTGTCTAATATTAGAGAATATATCCCACATCGGAAGTTAAAAGAGATCTCAAGTAATATATAAGGGATATGTGTCAACTGTTTTTGAGTTGAAAGCCCATGTAACTTAACATGGTATCAGAGCCTCGATCCACACACTCCAACCCGATCTGACCCAAAGTTGGTCCATTCATCGACGAGGCCCAAAATTGGTGCCGTCGATCCAAGCCCGAACATATCGAGATCGATGATCAAAGAGTCATCGTCTCGAAGGGGCATATTAAAGAATATATCCCATATCAGAAGTTGGAAGGGATATGAACCACTCCACCGATGTAACTTATCATCTAATTCATGGAAGAGACCAGCATAGAGTTTAACTAGAAATCTAAAACACAAGGAAAAAAAAAAATAACTAAAAACAATGCCAGCCACATCATTGTAGAAAAACAAAGATAGGGTAGGAGTTTCAGATCGTTTAAAACTCTAATTGCCACATCATATAGCTAGATGAATATCATCCCGATGTATATGTGATAAATATATATAATATGGTTGCTTAAGAAATCACAATTCGTTTAGTTTATGTACAGCAACTTTTGGTGACTTCAATATGATACGTGGCTCTATAAAATCTAATGTGTATAGTATATAATAAGCAACCATATATAACTATAATCGGGCACATAAAACAAAATTAAATATATTTAGGTGGCTTTTAGGACTATACTATTTTACTTTAATATTTTTTAACTTAAAGATGTTTATTTTCATAATTCAAAATCTTATGCGACATATTAATTTGATAGTTTGATTATTGTCTTCGTTTTACTGTGTAAATTAAACATTTTAAATAACTTTTATTGACCATAGTCATAGATTACATATAATAAAATTGAGTGAAATATATAAAAATCGAATGACTATAGTATAATAAGGTAGTTAATATAACAAATCAAATACTACATTTAAATTGTAATTATTTTAAAAATTGGTAAGATTATATGTATTATTTTTAATCGGCTACGGTTAAATATGATATGATTTTTTCTGA
>OVBJ01002142.1:0-20221 GCA_900406535.1 Noccaea bulbosa
TTTGGAGTTCAGGGGATTGACTTGCACGTAATATAACTGAGGGTTTAATTTACAAAAAAAAAATTAGTTCGCGGGTTTTTTTTCACAAAACCCTTTAATGTACTATTTCTCTATATGATATTATAGTATACTGTTACTGTAGTAAACTAAATGTATCGATACCAAAAATTTATTTGCATAATTTTAAAAATAAATAATCAAAGTACTACATGGGCCCACCATCAACATTAATCGGATAGGATAAGCGTAATGTAGAACAACATTTTCAGCTAGAAATGGGAACCAACTATATGGGCTCTAGAGTCTACATGGGCCACCGGATACAATTCCAAATTAATCAATTACCTAGTAGACATATCAGATGATAGCTTGGTACCGTTATAGACTTATAGCCTTATAGGCCACTAAATAACGAGTTGGTGTTTACAAATTGAGTGAGATGAAAATATGGTTTGGTAACGAAATCATGATATAGTTTTGTGTAAAGTTTATCACATGATTCACATCTTTGGGCTTCATGCATGAGCCGATGGGATAATGGACAGAGAAGGATGCAAATGTATAGTGGATAATGGGACTGGGTAGGAGTAAATTTTGTTTTTAATTTTTATTTTGTGAAAAGAATTATAGTAGGAGTAAACAATGGTTTTCACATGACAACGTCGAAGTAAAACGAATTCACGACGATACCGTGCACGAAAACGATCTACCTTTCCTGAAAAGTTTGGATAATGCTTGAGATGATAAACCTGTAGGCGGATAATAAAATAATTAAGTCGGCATCGGTGATCCAGTTCTGAATATCCAGATACTTTGAATTATTAGGTTAGATGAATTTATTTTTGGACACGTCAAGTAGTTAGGTTTCGTTTTACTTACAATATTTATATTCTCTACTTATGAAATTCATTATATGTTTGACGTTTTACTTTAATATCTCTAACGCATGGAATACACCATGTTAATTGCAATTTCTCTAAATTATATGACTGTCGACATGCGGTGGATGTGACTCAAAATTGGCTATGTGTCGATTTTTAATAAAAATTATTCAAAAATGATGTAGTCTGACTTTCTTATAAAAAAAAATTTAAGTATCTAAGTAAATTCGAAAAACCTCGCAAAATTTATACAATTCAAAAATTAGTTGGAGATATAACTGTTGGCAAGAAAATAAAAAAGATGAAGATATTAGTTTTTTCTTTGACAATTTTTTTCCTTCAAAAATTAGATAATTCTAGGTTTTTCAGTAGATGTACGCATAAAGATATACAATTCAAATGGTTTGATAATTTGGACAAAAGCTCTTAATTCAAATAAACTAAAGGCCTAAAGCTCAAATAAGTCCAACCAAAAACTTTATCGGCCATGCTTAATTTGTTTAATTAAAAATGATTGAACTAACCTTTCCGCAAATAAAAAGACGTGGCATCTGTGATGGAGACTGACGGAAAACCCATTGCCCCTTAGAACATCCTCAGAACATCCGCAGTGGAGTATGAAGACCATAGTCTCTCACAAAAAACAAGACAAAGTTTATATTATTATATTATATGGATATGTAAACAGTGTAGAGATTCAGCCAAAAATCTTTTCTCACATAATATTATAATATAAACTTTGTCTCGTTTTTTGTGAAAGACTATGGTCCTCACCCCCACTGGAGATACTCTTACGAACCAAAAAAAAAAAAAACTTCAACTTCGCCCTTTCCTAATCTTAAATACCCATTTTTGTCTCTTTGTTTCACATTTTAATTTTTCAAACCCATTTTTGGGTAGTTACACTCCACTAGCAAACCACAACTTCCTTTTTCAAATCGTCATTATAACATCATTATGAAACACAAACTTTCTTTAAATCATTATGAAACACAGATTAACTTCTCTAGTTCTCTTTAATTACGGTAAGTTTCTGAACTAATACTTTTGTTTGGAATTTTGTTTTTCAACATATTTTCATTCAAGTATATATAGGGGATAGTTGATTATAAAGAGAGTATATACTTTTATCAAAAAAAAAAAAAAAAGAGAGAATATATATGCNTGTGTATTTATCTTTAAGTAATACTCGGAGATGGTAAACTAATGGGATATATATGTAGCAGTTGTAGACTTGTCGACCAATGTAATAATAATTAAATAGAGGTTGTTCCCAATACCGGTCTTAGAGATCACAATCACGTGGTCTTACCGACGTTGAAAGACGTTCTAAAAGTGTAAGAGAAAACATACGTAAGACCAGATTAGCTTGTAGATAATTTGCCAAAAGTACTTGATACTACAGATACTAAAGGAGATGGCGTGAAAAGTAGGCGGCAGGCACATAATGTAATGCCGTATTATTAGAGCATCTCTAACCCTATTCTATAATTGCTTTTAAACTCTATTTTTGAGTAAAATTATCTCCAACCCTTCTCTATAATTGACTCAAAAATAAGTGAAATCCACTTTTTCCTTTATATAGAGGATCTCTATTTTTTCCTCTATTTTTGAGTTAAACTTTTTTTTTTACATAATAGTTCTTTAGTTTTTAAATCTTTTTGTTTATAACTTAAACAAATAATAAAAATTATTTATTTTCATATTTATAGCTAAAACTAATAATGAAACATTATTTTACAAAATAATATAATTTATATCACATAAATTGATTAAAACAAGAAAAATTTAATTCAAATAGTATGTTAATTTATGGAAAATTTTGTAAAGAACGAAATTGTTGAGGTTAATTTGTAAAACTGAGAAAGAAAAGGTATTTTGTAAAAGATAATTAGAATAATATTTTTTAAAGCAAAAAATAGAAGAATACATTGGAGAGAAACACTCCTCTATTTTTGAGATCCTCTATAATTGAGTTAGAAATAGAGAAATACATTGGAGATAGGCTTAGAGAAGACGACGTGGCTTATTTCCAACCTGGCCAATAACGCCGTCGACACTCGCTTTCAAAATCTCAAGGTCATTGGATTCGATATCAGTCAAATGTATTCGATCAGTTAGCACAAGTGCATTTACTTAACAGACTGTTATTATGATTAATCCATATGTATATTAACATAAGATGTAAAATAATATATATCAAAAGTATGATCCATTTATTGTCGATTTTATTTTTTTTATCACGTATAACTACAAATAAGTAAGGGCCAGTCTGTTACACGACCACTATAGCCAACACATAACATATAGCCACAAAGATGATGTGGCCAAACCGGTGGCTATATGTTATGTCTTTTACCACAAAATAAAAGTGGGTATACATAGAAAACCTCTAAACATACCTTCGTTTGGCTTTACTTTTTCTTTTTAACATCCTTCGCCGTACTTTATATATTTTATCTTTTGATTTAAAAATGTATTTCTATCTAAAATCATCTCCAAGACAAACTTCATTTGAAGTTCCAAAACTTTTTAGTTGAAGTTTGTTGCGTTCTTCTCCAACCAATGATAAAACTTCAAATCCAACTTCCAAAAAATACATTTTAGTCCTCAACATTAATTATTATTAATCAAAGCAGAAATATTTTATAAAATAACCATAAACTTATAAAAGATACTTTAAATAAATATTACAAGATATATTATATTATAATATTAAATTACATATACAGAATAACAAAAACACACAAACTAAACTACAAATTAAAATAAAATATTAAATTACTCAACAAAACTATTTCCACAATGCTCTTATATATGATCAATTAACGAATTCGAAGTGACTAACATTAGAATTTTAAAGGTTTTTATTTAATTTTACTTGTAAACATATAAATTAGGAACATATAAATTAGGAAAAATTTTAAATTACACATTTTTAGATGTCAATTTTCAAAAATACACTTTTAGAGTGTCTATTTTTAAAACTACAATTTTTTTATTAGGTAAAAGAACTCTAACCTTCAAATATAAACTCAAACCCTAAAATCTAACATTGAACTCTTAAATCTACATCATAAACTCAAATTCTAAATCCTAAACCCAAATTTATATACTAAAATTAGGAAAAAATTGTAGTTTTGAAAATTTCATCACTAGATGTGTAGTTTTGAAAATATACAACTCAAGAGGTGTATTTCTCAAAAAATTTATACAGGATATATATCAAATGCTAACGAAATATAAAATAGTTGGGACTAAAATTATAAACAAACAAATTCATAAGATTATTTCTATAGGGACTCAATTGCAAAAAATGAAGTTTCATATTTGAAGTTTGGAATAGTGAAATTCAAAACTTCAAATTTTAAAGCTTCAAATGTGAAGATTTGAAATTTGTATTGGAGATGTTCTATGCATGCAACATGATCATGATATTTCCTCTCCTTTTATATAATAAAAATAATAATGCCGCCAAGAAACAAAATAAATAACTAGTACTAATCTAATTGAGTTTCGAGCTGAATTATTCGTTGACTTGTTCATCTCTAGACCTGCCAATTTTGTTTTCAGTTGCCGATCAGTTTGATGATCTAAACATGTCGACTAAATATTAAATTAAGTATGACAAAAAAATCATACTGAACCGATTATTATTTTTGTTACCAGTTAATCTCTTATATGTTTAGGTTGAGTTTTTTTTTCTTTTTTTGGTTCACATTTTGTTGCCCGAGTGTTTAAACAAAAAAATTTAATCGTATTAGAAGATACTTTTAAAAATTAAATGTTTTGTATATTTTAATCTGTAATAAACTTATAATACATATATTTTTATATAGTATCATTTTAATATCTCGAGATATTTCGGTATAACCACTGCAAAAGATATTTGGAGTGGGGAGAAGCAAAAGCAGGACACGCAGGGCAAAAGGAAACAGACAGATGTGTGAGTGTGACGTTAGGCAACTGAGTTATACATGAAAAACCAATGTCGGTAAACAATTTAAAAAAATATAAAAAAAGCAAATCTTCACGTCTCTCTCTATCTCCAACTCCCATATGTCCTCTTGCACTAACCACTTCCTCTAATCTCTCCTTATAAATATCATCTGGACTTCGCTCTTCATCGTTAACATCATACCAATCACATCATCACCACCACACCTCTTTATATGAAGAGACAGAGAAAAGACATGGAGGAAGAGGAGGGGAAGAAAGACTCATTGGCTGCAGCAGCCATGGCGGTTGCGGTTGCTGCGGCGGCGGCTTCGGCTGTGGCGGAGGAGGAGAAATGTTGGTGCGACGGAGTGGAGGAGGAGATGACGTGGAGCACTGAGTGGTTGCCTTTTTGGGACGTTGAGTTTGTTGGAAGAAACTATGGTGTCTTGTTTAGTGATGTTGTTTGGGACGATGATATTTGGAACCTCAAGAATAACTCGTCAACATAAATAAAGATCATACATAATTCATTCCTTATAGTCCTTTCTTTAATTTTTCTTTTTGAAAACAAAATCGGATTTATAGTTCTTTTCACATAATTTTCCTATAATTATCCAATCAATGAGTTATTTTGAAATTAACTATCTGGATATATATATACGTGTATCCTTTTTTTTCCTCACAACATGTATTAGCCCGTTTTTAAAACTATGTCCATATCTTAATCATATTGTTAGTTGCATAGATATACATCGTTGCCTTAGATTGTCTCAAGAGTGAATCCTATCAAATTCGAGAATATTATGCCTCCGGTCCCACATGAGCAACTGAATTTTGGGTTCCGTATGGTTTGGGTTATTAGCTAGAGAAGTCATACCCAACATGGAACAAGTTTTTACTTAGGTTTGGTTCGTTTTAAACTCAGCTGCTGCATACACACCTCAGTTTTATTTAAGTTGATTGTTTCCGGTTCGGTTGGAAAATATGGGTTTTCTTCCATACGAGAGAAGAAGTATAATACGTAGTAACATAGATAAAAATAAAATGTTTGAAATGGACGTTTGTACAAACGATCGACGGAAATAAATGGAGAAATCAAACAAGAAACAAGAGGAGAAGAATAATTATTTGGCTTTAATTAAGACGTGTGAATATTTAGAAGTTTGGAGGTTTGTAGGCAATGAAACTGATGCATTGGACTTGACAGGAATTGTCGAATCCGATTATACGGATAAAGGCGTTGTGGTATACTTTCTTTCATTCCTTGAGACGAATCCGTGCATCCGAATAAAGGTAGCTTCCACATTGTATTCGTAGTACCCCGGTGCTCACGGTACCCGTGCTATCCAAAACGTTGTCGTTCTAGTTGAAATCTTGTGAGGAAATTGATATGTTGAGAGACTTTTCCAAAGTTAATTAAATGTTACCTCTAACTTGAACTCGACGCAAGGAATCCACTTATTGTGGATAAGATATATAGTCGACCTCCTTAGCCAAAGATACCTCCTCGGTCAGGTCGGGAAGGTATTCTTTCCAACTGGTGGCCACTACCTACACACGGCCGGCTAAAGTATATTAGGGATTGGGTATTTTAACCTAAAATAATTTCGAAAATAAAGTAATCTAAATTTGGCAAGAACATGTAGTCTAAATTTATGTACTGTTTGTGCTATACCATTACTATGTCACCACCGAATTCAAATCCGTAATACAGTGTTGATAAAAAAATAAAAAATAAAATATGTAGAGCTTATTGCGAATATAGAAAACATTTTTTAAGCTATATAGTTTTTATTTAAAGACGAGTTTTTATTTGTCTTGTTCTTTTTTGAGTTATATGTATGTTTTTTGTATATAAGTGTAACTTTCAAGTTGAGGGAAAAGGAAACAATTTTGGGGCTTTATGCATTAAACAACATATTTTTTAGACCTCGTGCTCCGGCACAATTTAATTTACAACTGTCCATCCACCTATATTACACATTTCACTTTCTACCTTTAATTATGAACCACACGTGATTGTATTGATCCACTTAATTGGTTAGCTCTCAAACTATATTGTTATTAATTAATATTAGACTGCTTGTAATACCGTTATTATTGTGGGAGCAATATAATCTCATCATAGGAATCTAGAATTAATGGACCTGCATGCAATGGACTCTGCCACTGTTACTAGCCAATGAAGTGATATTGTAGTTGGTGTTGCGGGTCACAGGGAAGGTTGCAGTAGACTTAAGGCCGGTGTATGGAGCAACCATGTTTTGGCCTGTTTTGTGGCCCGCGGTTCACGCCTGAAAATGTAGCTGCCGATGAAACAATCGATGAAGCCATGATCTCTCTTCCTCTTTAGACCACATTTTGTGCGCCATTAGTTTGAGAGCGAATCGCATTTCTCCCCAAATCCTATTTACATACACAAATTCTTTTTATATTCTTTATATTTTAATTTCTTGAAATTGTTGGGGTTATCGTTTTCATATTTTTGTTAAACAATCCCAATGAACTTAATTGAATATGAGATAGAAGTATAGGACTAGGCGTCGACGACCACATGAATCATGATCAGACTTTAAAAAAATAATGAAGAGCTTTAAGAAGAGTTTTTGGTTCAAAAAAAAAAAAAGGGAAAGAAAGAAAGAGTTATTGCCTTATTGGTTCCTCGTCGAAATTGTAAAGCCGTTGGACCATATATTTTACGTGGCACAAAAATGGTATCTTATCTAATCTCATCAACTTGTGGAGACGGTAGCCTCTATATATTATCCCTTCTTTTCTCTAGATTCTACTCTAACTTCGTGTGTTTAAGTAAAACAAAAACATACGTTGTTCAATTCTCAACCCAAACTTCTTTGAATTGATCGAGATAAAACTGTTAAATTGATAATTTAACATATGCCAGAGACTGAGAATCGCATGTTTCCTATTTATTCTTACTATATCACTGAAATGTCAGGAATCGAAGTTCATCGTTCATATAAGAAAAGTTTTGATTGGTTCCCGTCTTAAATATGAGGGATTCCTAAATATATTATTGTGTAATAGTTTATTGCATACATATCTTAAGAAATAGTATGTAGTAATGAATGTGGACCTGCCTAATGCACTACAAGAAAATAGCTGAATTCCGACGCCCATATTGGTCGGAAAATGGTCGGAAATATGGTGTTCCGATCAATTTCCGACCACCCAAAATCTGTCGGAAATTGTTCATCGGAAATTTTTAATGGTTGGAAATCTGTCGGAAATTTCCGACCAATATATCCGTCGGAAATTTGGTCGGAAAACAACGGTCGGATTTTAGTCGTAAAACAACGGTCAGTTTTCGGTCGGAAAACAACGGTCGGTTTTCGGTCGGAAAACAACGGTCGGTTTTCGGTCGGAAATTTCCGACCATTACGTGTCGGAAAAACAGTCGGAATAAAGGTCGGAAATTGGCCGGAAATTTTGTAACCGAATTTCGACAGTATCCCGACAAGTTTCCGAACGATTTCCGACCCTGTTTTCGACCGTATTTTCGACCGATTTCCGGCCGAGTTTCCGACTACTTTCCGACCGAATTTTCGACTGAATAAAATAATATTAAAAATGTAATATAAATTTAAGTTTATATTAAAATATATAAACAAAAAATTACCAAAAATTGTTATTAATTAAAAATTAAATTAAACATAATATTGTGTTTAAAATATAAGTTTAGACAAAGAGAAACAATATCAAAGAGCTAAGCTTGAGTTCCATCATCATTTTCATCTTCATCATCCGATGAGAACAACTCCGGATCCAATTGATTATCATACATCCAATTTCAAAAATTAGCATTGTTTGAAGATATTTTCAGATTTTAGATTTTTTTTTTTCGTTTCTAGATCTGAAAATGAGTACTGATTTATATAGGCAATCTTCAGACATTTTCCGTCCGTGTTTTCGACCGATTTCCGACCGTGTTTCCGACCGTATGGCTGTCTCAAATGAGTTTTGATATTAAATTGGCTACTTGTCCCCATGTTATAACAGAAAACAAGTTGCAAGCTTATAACGGTTCGTACAATCAAAGATTCAAAGTGCAAAGGGCCACTTGTTCATGTCATATAAAGACATATAAGATCCACTTGTAAGACGTAAACCTTGATTTTAGCTGTCCAAAGTTTTTCTTTTCTTTTTTTGTTTCTCTTGTCAACTAGTTTATTAAACTAAAACCCTTCAAGAAGGTTAACCCTAAAGAGTGGAAGCAACTTTAGTCAGAGTTTGAAGTTAAAACAAATTCACTAAGAAGCACAAAAAATAGATTTCGAGGGAAACTCGCCCACTGTTCATCAGGGTAAAAGCTCAATTGGTTGTCCAAAAAAAAAAAAAGATTTTGGCGAGATTCGTCAACTGTTCAAACAATAAGGGTCTCTTTCTAATGAGAATTCAATTCATACACCGTCCACAAAAATTGTCTTAAGTCATCTACATTTGGCATAAGCGTAGGTCAAGGACTGGTTCTTGCCAAAGTGTTGAGACTTGAGAGTGCTAGGACCACAGTGGACTTTTCTTAAGAAAATAATTTATATTTTGGGCCCAATTTATTATATTTTGGAGCCCAAGTTGTAGAGAAGTCGGATCAATTTTATGTAATTTTACATAGATTCCACATGATCCAGTGAATATATATGAGCCGGACCGGATACCAGTTCCACGCAATATGTATGTGCATTCAAATTGTTAATATGGCTATACAAGCTAGTTTCCAAAATTATACCAAGAAAAGTATCACTCAGCCACGTACCTGTCTATTTATTTATTTTGTACATCAAGATATGGATCAGCCCTGAATACTCTTGCGTGAAAAGTTAATCCACAATTTCTTCAATTATACAGTTGATTAATAATCACTAATGAAGAGTTATGTGATAGAAGAATTAATCTATAGGAATGGAATTATGAACATGATTTCTGTTAGAAGCATTGAACTTTTGATGAGTTTAATTGGTAATGATAATCCTACTTTTCTGGCGTCAATATATTAAAATAAACTATTTAAGCAATCACCCCTATATTATATCTGCGCTATGGATGTGTAAGAACTAAGAATTGAGTAGAGTAGATAATCAATCACACGTCGGCTTTATCAATCTCCATCACCTCGTTAGAGTGGATTCGTACGTGGACTATATGACAAAAACATGTTCTTACTTACGTAATTAACTTATTAATGACGTAAAAGATGCTAAAACTTTTCTTGAACTTGTAAGATTTAATGTAACAAACATTTAAAGAAAAGTAAATAATTAAATCCTAAAATTAAACTGTAATATATAGCTAATAAACAACATCAAAGGCCCCTTTTTTCAGAAAAAACCAGTGGGCAAAATTTTGGCAGGTGCATCCTGTTGTTTGTTTTCTTCTTAAAAGCAAAACTGTAACGTTTGTAAAATATAAAAAGCGTAACAAGAAAATTTGAATATCAACGCTTTTCAATTTTTTTTTTTTTTTTTTTGGTTAAAAGGCTTAACGCTTTTCAAATTTAGTCTTTACATACTAAAATATAGTATATTAGGTACATAACCATTTATTAAAAGATAAAAACAATGTGGTAGCAAAATTGTAAAAAAATAAAAGTTATAAAAAAATAAAATAAGTGGGTGTTAATTTCTTATGTGTGTTTGTTTATTAACATGATACTATACAAATAGCTTAGTAAGAAATAAAATAACATAGATATTGGTAACAAGGTCGAATTTCATGTTATTTATACAAAACACATGCAAAATCAACAACGAACTTAACATTTTTAACAAAAAACAAAAATAAAAGCTTACTTAGGAGTTCTCTACAACATCATTTTTTACAAATAATGACAAAGACTAGGAGCTATCTAGAGCTAATTAGACCGTACGAACTAGCGTATATTTCCACGTAAAGTTACGGTCCAATCCGACCGTATAGCCTCCCTAAAATCTGGAGTAGAAAGAGGCTTTGGTGAAAACAAAGGAGCATTATAGAATATAGGCATCAAGTGCTGATGAATATGAACAGAGTTTTGTCTCGCGTGTAAATCACGTGCCACCTTCTTTGCTTAATACTTTTTGTTTCAGAAAGAAATTTAAAATTTCTTTTGGTTTTGTTTATTTTTGTCGGTATCATCTCTGGGTGGTTCTCGTGCATGCCTCCCACTTTTCATCTCCAAAGTTTTCTCGTATCTCTACCCCTCTGGACCTTTGCTAACAGTCAATTACGTAGGTACCCCTCACATTTTGATTAATCTTTTCTTTGTGCTTTAATTCGAATTTCAAAATTAGCTGACGTTTGCATAGATGGAGGAGGTGAGTGGTAAAAAGTAAAAACCGTTAAATTGAACACAACGATGATATGACGAGGATTGAGTGATTGACATTACGATGGTATGTTGAATAAAGAAGTCGGTTTGTTTGTTTGATTGAGTGAGACGTAGTTACGAATATAGAGAAAAGTGAGTGGTAAAAATCGTAATATTGGAATGCATGGAGGGCAAATCCCAAAGAAGGAAAAAAGTGGAAGAGAGAAGAAATTGGCGTTCCCGAAGAAGGAACTCCCCAACTTTTGCCAAAACAAAATGCCAACTTCACTGAAACACACAACCTCCTTTCCCTCATTTCTTGGCCTTTTCTTCTTTCTTTTTTTCTTTCTAAAACACAAAACCAGTAAATAATAGTGAAAATTTCAAAATAAAAAATATAGATCTCTGATTAAAATTTATTTTTTCTTGAAAAAGTAAATTATTTTACAGATATCTTTTGTTATCAAAATAAGCATGTACTGCACCAGTTTTTTTCCACCACTTTCTCCAAGAAACCCAAAAGGTTAAATAATACCAACTTACTTTATGACTCATTAGTAACTTCTTCCTTATAAATACAAATTCCTCCACAACCTCCTTGAGTTTTTCTTGTTACCACACACTTCAAAGGTATATAAATGTTACTGATAAGCATATAATGAGAATCAGCTGCAATGGGTGTAGGGTCCTACGCAAGGGTTGTAACCAAGATTGCACAATAAGACCTTGCCTTCAATGGATCAAATCCGCAGAATCCCAAGCCAATGCCACACTCTTCCTCGCCAAGTTCTATGGCCGAGCCGGTCTCATTAACCTCATCGAATCCGGTCCTGACCATCTTCGTCCCGGTACACTCTGAAAATCAAACGATTTCTTCTTTACCATTTCCCGAACCATTCGAATTCAGTGTACAATGTACACTGAATTATATCTTCTTTTTGTTCTTCCTATGTTGAATTACATCTTACAATGTATTTGGGATTATATATAAGAGATCTATGAGTTGGTAATAGAATATGAAACAAGGATCTAATCACCCACCTTTTACATGCACAATCACTTTTAAGTAGGGACAACAATTATTTTTCATCTTTCCCGGTTTGATTCCTTAACCTTCTTTTCTCTTTCACTCTAGCAATATTTAGGTCATTGTTGTACGAGGCGTGTGGTCGGATCGTGAACCCTGTCGATGGCTCAGTGGGTTTAATGTGGTCAGGGAACTGGGCCCAGTGCCAAGCAGCCGTTGATGCCGTGCTCAATGGCTTACCCATCACTAACACACCTCTTCCCAGTGCATCCGCATCGCACCAGATCATTCCTCCTCACCGGACTTACGACATACGACACGTGGCGAAAGATCCAACAACCGGCGGCGAGAGTTCGGAGACTCTGAGTCTGGCCCCACATGTCAACGGTAGCAAGAGCAAGACACAAACTGGCCGATTCAAACGGCTCGTTGATGAGTCCGTGAACCAACTAGGCGAATGTAGTCATGGCACGTGGCAACTCCAGAGTTCTGGTGCAACGCATGGCTATGGTCAGTTCACGTTGGAGACTGTGGAGAGTCGAAAGGAAGCTCCATTAAATCAACGTTCGACGAATCTTGGGTTTGATGATCAAGTCGATATCAACGAGGCTAGCTTAGAGCTCAGACTCGGTTAGAATCTTTGACAAGGAGAAAAAAAAAACAGATAGCATCAATTACTATCGTAACTGTCCTTTTCAATCAATAATTTCACTTTCTATTTAAAAGGAGAACAAAAGAAAAGCAATGAAAAACTTGGTCTACTGGCTTATGTATAGAAACATATGGTGTTAGAATAATAAGTTTATCTCGTTGCATATCTTAAAATAATAATAAGGAACAAATCATTAGGCATATGAAAAATATAAATGAAATAACAGTAAAAATGATTTTGCCATGAGATTGTAAGGAAATAGAAGGTAAATAATACATGAAAATGATATAGGCAAATGGACAAACTTAGGTAGAATTATTCCCTTCCGGCTGATTGGGCCATTCTGAATCTCTGATTAATTACTATGATCTCTATGACCATTTTTGTTACTATGATGAAAAATATATATTGTTACAATTTAACGACATAAATTTTTTTTCAATTTTTTATTATTTTAATATATGTTAATTCATTATATACATATGTATCTCGAAAATATATCCCATTATGTTTTTAATGAAATTTGAGATGACAAAAGAAAAAAAAAAAAAAAAAAACCCNGGATTCTTGATTGGTGCGGAAGCTAACTATAGTCGACTCTAAAGTCGCATTTCTTTTTGAATTGTGAATTATTTTTATAAGAGTGAAGTCACGAAATTAAACCAATATTTTCTTTTGAAAATTCTCAAGATATTAAATTTAAAATGATAAGAACGAAAGTTATTGATGTGAGAGCGTTTTAAGATTTTTTTTGTTTTTTTTTCATCTGTTAAAAAGTTACAGCAAGGTAGAATACATAGGTAGAAAATACAAGTGTTTTACAATTGTATTAAATTTCGTTGTTAGAAAATTTACTTGATATCTCCTAGCGTACTGTGTTGTTTAGCTAGGGCAAATTTTATAGCAACATATGTACTTTGGATTAAGCAAGTCACTTATCACAATTGTTTATTATTAGCTTAAATATACTGTATCCAACGAACTCAAACGCATTTGCTTCCGACAATTCAGTTATATTAAGCTGTTTTTGATTAAGAAGGATACCCTTAATTCAGTTATCTTAAGCTGTTTTTTTTTTCTTTGAATTGAATGTAAAATTTATTCAAAGCCAAGATAACACTGGATCTCCAGTAGAGAGACCAGCCAAGATAACTTAATTCTTTTCTGTATTAGGAGTCTGGATACATATCATTTTTAAAAAAATTCCAAAAACCCATACGTTCGGAAAAAATAATCCAAATTAAACCAACATATACTCATTAATCTGCCTGACATTTGGAAATACATTTGGGACAATCCATATGTTTATTCGGTTACCAGCAGTAAAACTTCACGTTATATCAACTGGAGTATATAAATAAGTCCTTACAAGATAGTCCCATTTTTGGTGATATATAATTATATATACATATATATATGAACATGCGTAGCTCACAAAGCGTGCAAAAATTTCTAACAATGCAGAAAAGTTAAGCTAGCAATCACCAAAAATTAGCACAACTAAGAAATGAGAAGAGATTACAGTGAACATCCATAACTAATCAAGATCTTCTTTAGTACTGGGCAGCAGCAGCAACTAAAGATCTCTTCACGAACCTTCCTTTCATTCGAGGCCTTTTCTCAGCATTCAATTTACGTACCTCGTACCTTATCTTCTTGGAGAACAACCTTGTCCTCCTTTTCTCTCGGTATCTTGAAACCCTAGCTTCTCTTCCTCCATCTCCCGTGTGTAATCCTAAGCTGTGGAAGTGGTTGTGATGATAAGCCTCTGCTCCACTTTCACCCTAAAATAAAAATAAGTTTTATATATATATATATTGATTAGATTGACCAAGAACTATCCGGTTGTATAATAAATTTATTGAATATTAGATAGAACAAGGAAAGGCTTGGTAGACAAACCGCGGAATCAGTTGGGCAAGAGAGCATGTCGAGATCTATTTGAGGTGGTTCGAGGGTGGTCCATGGGGTTCCCTGGCCTCCCCAAGTGGAAATCACTGCTTCATAGTCTAATCCAAGCATAAGAGACTTCTCCTTCTTCACTTCCTTAATCCTACCATTCATCTCACTCACTCCCACGTCCATCATATTCTTAATCACATCTTCGTCTTCTTCCAAGCTTATTTCAAATGGAGAAGTATCATTAGCGTCATCAAGATCACTCACCTCTCTTGTCACGACTTGTTCTTCTTCCTCCATCTCTTCTTTTTCAATCTTTAACATCTCACCTAGCCCTAGCTCTTCCATGGCATGGATCTCTCGCTCTATCCCTCCACCGAGTAGAGTCTCCACGTCAGCTGTGAACTGAGCCAGTTCCATGTCGGTGGGGAATAAACCATTTAGACAACTCTCAGCGTTGTCATCTTCTTCATCACTGCTCTTGAAACACACGGGCATCATCGGAAACTCGATCTTTGTCTCTACGGATTCGTTTAAGCATTGCTCCTCATCAACCATCTGGTTCAACACTGGAACCTGAAAGATGAGCTCTTCTTCCACCTCGTAGGTCTGATCCTCTGAGCTCATCTCGGGCACAAGATCATGGTAAACCATCGAGTGGCTCTTCTTGCCTCCACGTGGGGTCCGAGCTTTACGTGTAAATCCCTGATGCCATGTGGGTGAGTGCGGTGGTGAGGAGGAGGCATGGCGATGCGTTCCGGCGCTAGCTGTTTTCAAACGAACCCTCTCGTGCCTACGAGCAAGAGGGTTCGCTGAGTGGACCGAACCGTCACAAGAATGGCAAAGGAAAGCATCGTCAGCTGCGCAATACCAACGTGCACGCCTCTTCACGCAGCTGTCGCATGCCCTCGCCGTCTTTCCTCCGACCGCATTAGCCAAACTTTTCATCATGTTATAGTTCTATATACGTATCACCATTAATGTGAAGAAACCTTACCTTGAGTAAGAACAAGTTGCTTCTCAGTTGCAAAAAGAATGTTTATGGAACTTTGGGCTCTCTTCTTCAAAGGTTTCAGTTTTCGAGATGTGGCTATAAAAAGGGAGACTATATTTTTGTTTTTATGAGGCCATGAAGGGTTAAGTTTAGAGGTGTTGTAGTCTTGTGCATGTCCCACACGATGTGAACTTTATTTTTTAGGAATTGGGATAGTGATAAAAGTTAAATTTTTACGCATTTTTTGGTTGTTTATGCTACCCATGAGGGCCATGAAGAGGTCTTATCTCGATTCTGATTGGACGAGTTCTTCAAGATGATCCTCTTCTTAGTGTTCTGATTGGTCAGCTTCTTAATCAGATGGATATCTTTATGGTCCACATGTCACTTTCGCTGCCCAATCACTCCTTTTATTTAGGATTTTGTTACTTTTTAATTTTGTTATAATTCGTGATTTTCCATGGAAAAGTTGGTGGATAGTGTGGAACTGTTCTCGTGATTTAACAGAAAACGAGGTTTTGATTGGTTGTGTCGATATAAGTTCAGAGTAATCAGTATGACATGACATTTAATTATGGTTTTGATAGATCTACATCTTTATTTTACTACATGTTCATCTTAAAATTTAGAGACAACGCAATACCATGTATATTTTGTTGTGTATGTGTGTGTTTATGCAATTCCAATTTGACGCCCTTTTTTATATGTTGTATCGATAGCTTCGGACTTTAAGGCCATAAGAAATCATCGTTTAATATATTGGAGTAATAATAATTGATATTGTACGAGAAACCTGTACAATTAGTGAAAAATGAAAAGTGCAATATTTAGATTTAGATATTCCTTAAAAACATTGGATTAAAAGATAAATAAAATACAAAATGGATAACTATCAACTATGGTTTGTGCTGGACCACATCAATATGCAGAAAACATCAAAAACAAAAGCATCAACCTTTTGTTGAGAAGATAAGAGGATCGATGGATAACATGTACAACCCCTGGCTTTATTCGTTTACTTGGAAAATGATGTTTCTATGGTTTGTAGCATTTATAGGAACTAACATTTCGGTGTTTGTTATTGATTAAATTAGATAAGAGATCATTAAACCTCAAACTCTTACCCTGTCCCTTATTTTTCTTTCTTTGGGCAATATAATAATATACTCTTATGGTCTTATCCTGTCTAAAAACCATATATGTTGATATACTTCATATAGGAATTAGAGTTTAATAGTTTGCCAAAATATAAGTGGATAAAAGAACATTGAGTCGGCATCTTACATGTTATATTATGGGTGATTTTGATCAATAATCATATTGGGAGAAAGAATTAAGGATATAGCCATATAAAAATCAGTAATTAAAAAGGTAAGTAAACACTGTTTATTTGGACAGATTTGCTCCTGCAACAAATTTTTCATTTTAAATACAATTCAAAGAACAACTATACTATACATAGTCAAATAGTATGAACTTTACGAATAAAATCTAAACCCGAAAAATCAAATCCTAAAACGCAAAAATTTAAACCCTAAACCCAAAATCTAAACCCTAAGCTCAAATCCAAAATCTAAACCTAAAGATATAAACCCTAAACTCTAAACCTTAAACCATACAACAAATATTTCATTTTACATACAATTCAAAGAAAAACTATACTATATATTCATAGTCAAATAGTATATGTGGATTTCACGAATAATATCTAAACCCGGAAAATAAAATCCTAAATGCGAAAAATTAAACCCTAAACCTAAAATCTAAACCTTAAACCTGAATCCAAACCCTAAACCTAAAGATATAAACGCTACACTCTAAACTTTGAACCTCAACCCAAAAATATAAACCATAAATCTAAAAATCTAAACCCTAAAACTAAAATATTAACTCTAAACCCAAAAATATAAATTTTAAACCCACAAATATAAACTCTAAACCCAAAAATATAAATTCTAAACCCAAAATCTAAATATAAACCCAAAAATATAAACCATAAACTGAAGAGTTGTACTCTAAACCCAAAATCCAAAAATATAAATCTCAAACACAAAATATAAATTTAAAAAGTTAAACCTTAAACCTATAAATATAAACAATGTTTTTTTCTAATACGAAGTTCTATACTATAAAAACAAAATAGTTAGCATTAATTTAAGGGATAATTTAGGTAATATTTCATAAAATATACTGTATACTCTATCTAAACAATTGATATGGTTATTCTCTCAAATATACCCATCAATATGATTATTCATTTATAAATCCCTTATATTATCTATTTAGATTTATTATGTAACTATCCGTTATTACTTTATTATCTTTACGTCTAGGACTTCTACTTCTACGTACTTAAGCATTTATACTTAAGAACAAGATTATTGGTCTTTCTTATGCCCATTTCTTAGCTAAATTAAGGAATTAAATAAATTAAAAAGTCAAAAAATAGAAAAAGTATCTTAAATACTCTTATATAAGAAACTTTCTTAGCACAAAATGTCACTTTTCTTCATTCTCTCTCCTTTAATAAACAATTTGTGTATTTACCATTAATGATGGTCTAAGTTCCACTAAACAATGTGTGATCAGGCTTATCTTTAGAACTCGACTCAACTTGATTCCAGACCCAAATTTGACTATATCACGAATCAAATACCGAACACAATCCTGACACAAATATCGAATCTAATCTCGTAAGTCGTAACACACCAACAGTATGCGACCTTGCTAATTATGTGATTACTGATCGCTATGGTAAAGCAGATAGAGGAAAGATGTTGACTGGTTTCAATGATTTGTATCACGTATTTTGGACTAAATATTTTAGCTGTGTTTCGGCAAATTCTAACAAGTTCGCAAGTACAGTAAACGGAATGACGAAAGAAAATATATATTATTAATCCATCGAATATCGAGGTACAATTAATCTCTTTATTGATCAACTTAAGAGAATATCGTCTATCGCTCATCGTCAATCGATCATTGTAGATCGCTCCTCATAGGTCATTCTTCGTAGATCGATCCTTATAGGTTTCTCATCGTAGGTAGACCATCATAGCCAATAGGTCATAATGGTCATTGCTAAATCATTACTGAATATCATCAGTCGTACCTTGTTTTAGAGGTATGTCGGTGCTAAGGGTCATACCTAAAAGAAAAATTGAGGTAAGAGTGACTGGTCAATAGGTCGTCAGTCGGTCATATCTCCAGCTTATAATAAAGTTTAAAGAGCAATTGGTAGGAGCGACTGGTAAGTAAATTTATTTCACTCAACAAGCTGCACGTTGGATAACAAAAACTCTAGAACCGTATGATATGTTGGTTCGAATGTCAAATCTTTATTGAAGTGTTTCGGACGTTTTAAGCTTATTCATGAGCTAGAATTTCAGGCTCCTTTAATTGTATATTTTGGCCCAATATGTATTCCGTAACAATTTTGTAAACCAATATTTAATTTATTGTTGTACATTTTAGTATTCTATGAGAAACTTGTTTAGCTTATATTTAGAAATAACATCATTTTTATAACTTATGTCAAGTAGCACTCATGCCGTTGGTTATTTTGGACACAGTAAAACCTATGATATATATACTTAACTTTATCATAAAGTCTTTATGTACGTAGTATAGTATTCTTCGTGATGGTTTAAAATATATATTATTCCTCCAAAATACCGTTACAACTTACAACTTATACCCAGACAGGCAGACCTGTGATACTAATCCCTAAATTATCGTACAAATTACAACTTCTATGTGACAAGATTTTTTTTTTTTGTTCAAACCTTTGTGACAAGATTAGTTACAACTTATAACCTGATACACATTTTAGTCACATGACTCACACACTACAAGAAAATTGAGTATTAGTAGCACTATACGATAGCGTTTTATGACTTTTGATATGGTTGAGTTATGCAAAACTTTTTCATAGCGTTTCTAGAAATACAAATGCTATAATATATCTAACGACTAAAATAATTGGATTCATGCTTATTTTTTTGGGTTTACTAAATTAAAAAACGCTTTAGTAGAGTTAAGGAGAAACCAAATTTGTCGTTACAAACATATCTATAAACCTAATTTACTTTAACACATTTTAGTTTCACCTTTCTTCTTCTTTCGCTTCTTTCTTTCGTCTTCTTTCTAGGTTTTATGTGGGGAGGGGAAACTGAGGTTTGTAGATTTGGGTTGCGACTTGCGGCGGAGTGTGGGGGTTTTCGACAGTTCGTAGATCTGGGTTGCGGCTTGCGGCGGAGTGACGGTTCAGACGGTGGTAGATCTACAGTAGTTTCCTTCGCTTTTGCTTTCGTTTCTCCATCTTCTCACCAATTTCACCAATATAACCGGCGGACCAATTGTCCAACCTGCAATCGAAGCTAGCAACAGCTTCCCCTAGCTCTCTCACTCTCTCATTCTCCATCTCACTATATTTCTCTCTCGTTTGGTCTTCACGCCTTGTGCAACTCTAAATCGACGTTTCTCTATGATAGATATACGCCAGTTTCGCTTGTTTTCTATGTATTTG
>OVBJ01002143.1:7264-20212 GCA_900406535.1 Noccaea bulbosa
AACCTATTTATTTATATGGGTAAAAAGATTTAACTCAAACCCATTAAAAAATTTTACATACAAGGTCAACCCAAGGTTAATGACCTATTTTGACACCCCTATATTTGATATATGTTGATGTATACGTCCAATATATGGTAACCGAAGATATTTCAAGTCAAACATATTTCAAGTCAAACAAATGTATTCAACTCTAATTGTGAGGGTAAAAAAAGTATGTTTGTTATGATAAGAGATTAGAATTCAAAGTTTCAAACAATACATTCATATTCGAATTTAGAACATTGATAAAGTAGTAAAACAAGATTTTTTACCGCTAGTCAAACATTTTTTTAAAGAAATAATAATAACCATAAACAAATCTATAAAGAAACAACACTTGTGACACCCAAGATGATCCATCAAACAACAAACCATCGATTGTCGTCTTCTTTTTTCTAAAATTTGTGCTGAATCAAAAATTCCTCAATATCAAAGAGAAATGGTTAGTTTCATGAAGATAATGATGATCATGGCTCTTTTAGTGATGAGTGTCAATGCAAAGACAACTGAAGAGTGTAGACAAACAACGTGCAAATCTTACTGTAAAGTCGAGAGTGCTGATTGTTCTGATTGTGTACTTCGATGTGCTTTTCCTGAGATTTTCAGGTATAGGTCTAGGGCCCATCAAAACAGACGACGAAAATTGTTACAGAAATTGTGATATCACTTGTGGCACGGACGAAGACTGTTTTGTAAAATGTATCGGACGTTGTTGAGATCTAGACTTGTGAACCAGTTTTTGATTTCTTCTTCTCGTGATTTAGTTATTTATATTAAAACAACCAGTTTTTTCTATTTTTTAAATAATTATCAATGCAGATTTTTTTTTTAAATAATTAATAAATCAAATAACCAATACCAAGTCATAAAATAATCTAGCAACCTAAAACTGACAGCTTGCTAACCACTTGCTAACCACATAAGAATAAATAAAACCAACATCCGATGATCATCATCATCTCTCGGTTTCATTCCGCAGTCGAACATTCCTGTTACCTGCATCACATTGGAATAGAGATTCGTAAGTATTATCATTAATACTTAATGAGTGGATGATCCTGCCTATAGACCAATTACGTCAATCACTAGACAATACAACAACACTACAATAAACGGAAATACTCAGCAAAACAGCAATACTTGCAAAACAGCACACGTGTCGACATACCCACCGTATCGATCGCCAGCTAGGTGTCACTCGACACTAGCTTCTCAGTGTCGAACGACACTGCCCCGCAGACTTGATACCAAAGTCGACGGAACAGTGCGAAATAAGAAAATTAACAACAAATCAATGGGATTCAACCCCCATATAAGATCAATCACGCAAATAACACAAGAACAACTCAAGAACACAACAATAACTCATTATGGAACTCAAACCCAGAGAATCTCTAGTGATTTACGGACCTACAGTAACGCACTCACCTTAAAAATGATTGGGAAACAAAGGGGAAGATAGAAGAAATGAAAAACAGCCACAAATCACTGCAAAACTCCAGAAATCGCCTCCAACTCTCCAAAATCGCCTTTAGAACTCTCTGCCTTGAAATATTGTGTTCGGCTACAGTGTTTTTAATCGAGAAATAGGGTTCCACGCCCTAAGCCGGACTAAGCCAGCCGACTTAAATCGAACTGATCATCGATTTCTCGATAACCGGTGTCAATCGACACCCTCCCTGGTGTCGGTCAACACCACCTAACAAAAACTAGAAATCACGCGACAATCCAATCAAACCGGAATCGAATTACGATAACCGGCTGGTGTCGACCGACACCCAACACGTGTCGCTCGACACTAGCACCAAAAATCCACTATTTGGTTTACGGATGTTACAATTCTCCCCCACTAAACTGGATTCGTCCTCCAATCCCAACGAACACGTCTATCCAAGACCACAAAAAAAAACCCGACCCCACCCGGCTAAGGTTATTAGAGATCCTCCACTAATCTCAAAGAATCACATTCAGTCCTATGTTATACGCACGTTTCCAGACATTATTACTCCTCATCTCAATACCACAACTCTAAAAGCAAAACCCAAGATCCACCCATCTCTCGATACTCGTATCATGATCCACCCTTCACAATCACTCACCACTTATAAGGTAGTGACCCTCACATATAAGTCTGTTGAAGGCCTATAACACCTCTGACTATAATGTTTCACGACCCAAACTGGTCAACATACTTGTAACACCCAACCACAACACAAAATATGAGGCAAAAATCCATCTCATATAGCTCAAAAATGTATATCGTACAACAAAAACGAAAAATACATCATCTAAAACAACAACACCAAAAACCAAAAACATGACTAGAACCACAAAGATGAAGAAGCTCACTCCACCACCTGCTTGTCGAACCACTTTCTGAACTTCAGCTTCATCTTTGCCTTTGGCTCCCAAGTCTGCTCTTCTGTACCGCTACAGTCCCTCAAGACTCTCAACAACGGCACTCTCTTGTACCGCAGGATCTTAACTCTCCTCTCGAGAATCCTCACAGGCACTGCCGGAACTGTCATATCCGGCTGAAGATCCACAGGAATCTCAGCCAACAACTCCTTTGAAGGATGCAAACACCTCCTCAACATAGAAACATGAAACACTATGTGAAAGACGCTCATAATCGGTGGCAACTCCAACTGATAAGCAACTGGCCCAACTCGTTCCACCACTGGAAACAGACCCATAAAACGCAGACTGAGCTTGTTCTCTGCTATGGACCTGTTAGGCCCCCTCAACATAGCCATCTTGAGATAAACTCTATCTCCTACCTGAAACTCAAGCTCACGTCGCTGCCTATCTGCATAACTCTTCTGCCTATCCTGAGCCTCCTTCATGTTCAGTCTCAAAACACGGATCTTCTCTGTCGTCTCCTGAACAAAGGTAGCTCCATATATGCTGCACTCCCCCAGTTGGGTCCAGCATAAAGGTGTCCTGCATGGCCTCCCACACAAAGCCTCATAAGGAGCCATGCCAATACTAGACTGAAAACTGTTGTTATAGGCAAACTCTGCCAGACACAGATGATCAACCCAATGTCCAGCCCAATCCAACACACACATCCTCACCAAATCCTCCAAAATCTGAATAGTCCTCTCTGACTGCCTATCTATTTGTGGATGATAAGCTGTACTCATATGCACCTTAGTGCCCATATCTGTCTGAAATGCCCTCCAAAACTCTGAGTTAAATCTCAGATCTCTATCCCACACAATACTGGATGGCACTCCATGCAGCCTCACAATCTTCCGCACAAACTTCCTAGCCAAGACAGCCGCTCCATCTATCTTCTTGATGGCCAAGAAATGTGCTGACTTGGTCAACCGGTCCATAATGACCCAAATAGCATCGAATGTCCGTGAGATAGGCAATCCCACAACAAAATCCATCGTGATCATATCTCACTTTCACTCTGGAATAGGCAAACTCTGCAAAAGACCACATGGGACATGATGCTTTGCCTTGACCAAGGCACAAGTGTTGCACTTCGCAACCCAATCTGCCACATAATTCTTTATCCCGACCTAGTGATAATACCTTTTGAGGTCACCGTACATCTTGGTCACACCAGGATGAATCAAAAACTTGCTCGCATGAGTCTCTCTCAAAACCTTCTGTCTCAACTCATCCACCTTGGGCACACAAACCCGCCCACGAACCAAAACAGTCCCATTCGAAGAGACTTGATACTCAAAACCAGCTGCCCGCGATGCATCAATCAAACCCTGATCATCCTGTTGAGCCACTCTAATCCTACTGAGCAAATCTGCCTGATCAGCTGCCTTCAAACCCAAAAGCTCCTCTGAAATAGCACACATGCGCAATGTACTAATCTCGCCGACCAAAGCCTCCACATCCTGCTCTCTGGCTGAATCAACCCTCCGTCGACTCAAAGCATTTGCCACCAAGTTAGCCTTGCCCGGATGATAGACAATATCCAGGTCATAGTCTGCCAAAAACTCCACCCAACACGTCTGCCTAGCATTCAGCATAGGCTGAGTGAATATATGATGCAGACTCTTGTGATCTGTGAAGATCTGCACTGACCCGCCTAAAAGATAGGACCTCCAAATCTTGAGTACTAAGACCACCGCTCCCAACTCGAGATCATGCGTAGGGCGGTTATGCTCAATGCCCTGCAACTACCTCGAAGCATAGACAATCACTCTGCCCTCCTGCATCAAGATACAACCAAGACCAACTCCTGAAGTATCTGTATACACCATATAGGGCTTCCCCGGATCGGGTACTGCCAACACTGGTGTGCTAGTCAACATCTCCTTGAGCTTTCTAAAGCTCTTCTCGCACTCCCGCGACCACAAAAATGGCAAATCCTTCCCAGTCAATCTCGTCATCGGCTGAGACATACTCGCAAAGCCCTTGACGAACCTCCTGTAGTAGCCTGCTAAACCCTGAAAACTCCTGATCTCTGTAGCACTACTCGGTCTAGGCTAATCCGTGATCTTAGCCAGATCTACAGAAACTCCCTCTGCAGAAACAATATGGCCAAGAAACCCCATCTCTCTCTGCCAAAAGCTGCACTTGCTAAACTTAGAAAACAGCTTCTACTCCGAAGCTTCTCCAACACTAGCTGAGTGTTGCATGCTCCTCTGTACTCCTCGATTACACCAAAACGTCATCTACGAAAATGATAACGAATACATCCAGAAACTCTCTGAACACAACCTTCATCAATCTCAAAAACGCTGCAGGCGCATTAGTCAGCCCGAACGGCATGACTACAAACTCAAAGTGCCCGTACCTTGTCATGAACACCGTCTTGCGCACATCTGACTCATCTATCAAAATCTGATGATATCCTGATGCCAAGTCAATCTTGGAGAACCAAATAGCACCCCTCAACTGGTCCTACAACTCACTAATCCTCGGTAGTGGGTACATGTTCCTCACTGTGACTCGATTGAGTCCCCGGTAATCGATTCACAACCGGAAACTACCATCTCTCTTCTTCACAAACAACACCGGTGCTCCCCACGGTGAAACACTCGGCCGAATAAACCCTTTGCTCAAAAGGTCATCTAGCTGCTTCTTCAGCTCTGCCAACTTTGCTGGCGTCATCCTGTAAGGTGTCTTGGATATCAGAGTTATCCCGGGCTCTACCTCAACCGTGAAAGGATCTGACTGAGATAGTGGCAATCCCTTCGGCGACCGAAACACATCCTCAAACTCCTGAACAACCAGAATAGGCCTTACAGCCTCGCTCATAGTGATCATCGCCAAATAGGCGTCGCAACCTCGATCTATCATCTGCTCTGCTTGAGTAGCTGAGATAACAAGACTCTCTGAAGTCGGTCTCACACTCTGATAAACCAACTTCCCTGCATCCCGCTCAAACACCACTCTACCTCTGTAGATAGACCCGGTAAAAGGATAACCAGACCATCCCCAAAATGACATCATACAGCTGCACCAGACTGATGATTAAGTCTGCTGTCCTCGAATGCCCCACAATCTGCACATTAACTTCTCTAGCACGGCCTGAAATGACCAAGAATCCACCACCTGCCACCATAACCATGCCTTCATGCTCACCAGCGCTGCTCTGTATGCCTCTATTCGTGGCACTCCGGAGTAATGAAACAATTAGATGCTTCCGAGTCGAACAACACATGCAATTCCACACCGCCTACGAACAAGGTCCCTACACAATCCACTAGTGTTGAGAACCCTAAACTCTATCACAGTAAAAAAAAAAAAAAAAAAAAAAAAAAAAAANCTACCACTAAGAATTTACAAGTATGGATCAAGAATTTTACATGTGATCTGGCCTGACTGACTCGACTGGCCCACCTCTGCTACGGAGTACACACGCGGTGCCCCTCCCATCTGAACCAGCGGCTGCACCTTTGCGATCTGTGCGACTGGCTGAGCTGCCAATGCCTGAATCGACGCCACGGAAGCCTGCTGTAACTTGGGACACATCGGCCTGATATGCCCCAGCTCTCTGCAGTAGAAACACATTGTGGCATCCCTTGATGCCTCCCTCTTGGGACATCTAGCAAATCTATGATCCATGCTTCCACAGCCATAGCAACCGCCCTTGCTCATCTGGCTACTCACAGATATCTCATCTGCTCTCTTCTTCTGGCCCTGCGCAGGCTTGCCGCCCCTGTCCGAACCAGATCCAAAAACTCATGCGCCTCTGCTGTTGCTGCTGGCCGTAGCAGAAAAAAATGCAACTGGAGCTGCTACTGAGCCCACCTGCTCACGCAGATGCTCCTCGATGGAAGCCACAAGCTCCACCAACTCTGCTCTCATGGTATATGTGCGACCTCTGCACTGAGTCCTAATGTTAGACCGAAGTCCCTGCAAGAACCTCTGCAACACGTCTCACTCCCTACCAAACCCAATATGGACCACGAGCCTACGGAACTCCAAGTTGTACTCACGCATTGACCTCTTACCCTGAGCCAGTGCCAAAAACCTCTGATGAAATATGTCTCGCACCTCCTGAGGAAAATACTTGGCGTTGATCTCCGCTAGGAATTCGCCCCAAGTCCACACTACCCTCCAAGCCGCAAAAGACCTCCACCACAAATATGCATCTCCACCAAGATAATGCACTGCTTGCTCCACCCGATACGCCTCTGGACACCTGACTGAACCGAAGTTCCTCTCAAATCTCTGCTGCCACTCATCGGCATCTTCAGGCTCACCACTGCCCTCGAAGAACGGTGTCCCGATCCTCTGCATCTCCCTCATCATCTCAAGATAAGACAGATGCTCAACCACCGCAGCACCATGCTGCCCAACAAAACCCGCAGCCTCCTGCTGTCCAACAAAATCGGCACCCACATGTGCCCCGTCCACTAGAGTTGCACCCGGAGCCTGCTGTGGAACCGCCTGTGGAAGACGTGCCAAAATATGCGTCCTGATCCCCATAAATTGGTCACCTAGACCCTGAGCTGGAGCAGTGCCCCAACCCTGAGCCGCTCCTGCTCCTGTGCCATCACCGGCACCCAAACTAGCCTCACCCGCCCCTGACTGAGTCACTGACGCAGTCGCAAAACTAGGCACTGCACTCTCCGCTGAAGCCTCTGGTAAACCACGCCCACAACTCCAACCTCGGCCACGGCCTCTACCGCGACCTCTACCACGACCTCTAACACCTGCGTCCGTCTTACTGCACTTATAAAGCACAGTAGATGAGCAACTAGACAAAACACAAAACAAACCACAAATCTACCAACTCACACACCGCAGAATACTGGAAGGCCGAGAGGATGATACTAGACTACTACTGACTAAACCACCATTAATCAATAAACACATAGTCCAGTTCACCCAGTACTAACAGTTCTAAAACCGTATACGCTCTGATACCAAAATGAAACAACCAGTCTTTTTGAAAAAAAATAAAATAATTATCAATGCGAAAATTCTCAAAAGAAGTCAATAATTAGTAAATCAAATAACCAACACCAAGTCATAAGACAATCTAGCAACCTAAAACTGACGGTTTCCAAACCACATAAGAATAAATAAAATCAACATCTTATCATCCTCATCATCTCTCAGTCTCATTCAGCGGTCGAACATTCCTGATACCTACATCACATTGGAATAGAGATGCGTAAGTATTATCATAAATACTTAGTGAGTGGATCATCCTGCCTACAAGCTAATTACGTCAATCACTACACAATACAGCAATCACAGCAATAAACGACAATACTCAACAAAACAGCAATACTTGCGAAACAGCACATGTGTCGATCGACATACCCACCGTGTCGATCGACGCTCGGCTAGGTGTCGATCGACACTAGCTCCTCAGTGTCGACCGACACCAAAAATGTATCGTTCGACACTGCCCCACAGACTTGATACAAAACTCGACGAAATAGTGCGAAATAAACAAATTAACAACAAATCAATGGGATTCAACCCCCATATAGGATCAATCACACAAATAACTCAAAAATAACTCAAAGAACACAACAATAACTCATCAATGAACTCAAACCCAGAGAATCTCTAGTGGTTTACGGACCTACAGTCACACACTCACCTTATAAAGATTGGAAAACGAAGGAGAATATAGAAGCAACGAAGAACAGCCACAAATCACTCCAAAACTCCAGAAATCCCCTCCAACTCTCCAAATCGCCTCTAGGACTCTCTGCCTCGAAAAACTGTGCGTTTATGCACTGCCACAGTGTTTTTAATCGAGAAATAGAGTTTCCACGCCCTAAACCGGACTAAGCCAGCCGATTTAAATCGAATTGATCGATTTCTCAATAACCGTTGTCGATCGACACCCTCCCTGGTGTTGACCACTTAACCAAAACCAGAAATCACACGACAATCCAATTAAACCAGAAACGAATTGCGATAACCGACTGGTGTCGACCGACACCCAACCCGTGTTGCTCGACACTAGCACCAAAAATCCACTATTTGATTTACGGATGTTACATATATCACCGAGTCTTTTGATGTTATGATATAATAGATATGAAAAGATTATGTTTTATACATGTATGCTAGAGTCTAATAAATAAAAGTTTATTGAAAATAAATTTGATCGTTTCACAAAAGTATTGTAAATTTGATAGATCAATTTCTAGTACGTCTACCTCTTTAAAATTCAATAATGACCAAATTATGAAGAAAAACAAAAACATATAATAGAAAGAAGTGAATGTGTTTTCTTCGTATGCATCCAAAAATTATGCAGAATATTAGACGTGATAATTGTTTTTCTATGCAAAACTACTTTCACAAGTATCGTATTTGTTTTCAACTTCATTTTTTAAAAAAGTTAAAAGGGTTCAGAAAATGCAGTAAGGGGAAACGAACTTGATTTATAAAGTGTCATTAGGTTTTATCAAAAAAAAAAAAAGTGTCATTAGGTATCTTTTGCCATTTTTGTTAGAGACTTTTTAATAATTTAACAAATAAATTCATCTCATTTTTTTTTTATATAAAATACTAGTGTTGTTGTATTTTTCTTCGCTTTGTTTAAGCATTTTGGTTAAATATCTTCGTCTTTACATGATTTTCTTTTATAACTCATAAATTATAGGTTTATAGATGGTTCAAAACTAATTCGTGGGGGAGCTGCAGCCCACAGATAAACACTTTCAACAAATATTTGTGTAGGCAGAAAGCAAAAATTTATATATATGTGGCTAAATGGAAATGGTTAATAATTTTGCATTTGAGAAGAATCCATCCAACAAACTCTTCCAACTTCAATATATCCTTATCCACCACCCACCGCTTTTGTTTTTTGGAATTTTTATTTTTCGGTTGGCTCTTGCCTCTTGTAATCTTGTTATCTCTTCCATGTTTACAATAATTAAGAAGGTTTATTGGTTCATGCATTTTTAATAGATTTTCAAATCTAAACTAAAATATTCTTTTATTGGATTAACGATTTTAAAATGTTTAAAATGTCAAAATCTCTCTGTATCCATTTAATGATTTCTAAATACTAAATGAAATATAATGTTATTGGTTTAATGATTTTATATTTAGATTTTAAAATCCATTTTAGATTTTAATGGAACGGGAAGTGTTTTTAAGTTAAAAATACAGAAAATCAAAGCTAAGGTAAAATCTTGGTATTTCAAAATCTACTTTTCTAATTTTAAAGATCTACAAATCTTGGATTTATAAATCATCCAACCAATAAACCCCCTAAATTATATAATTTTATTTGTAAACTTTGCTGATTAAATGATTGTCATTTCAGTTTAGAAGAAATGAAGTTTTGGGAAATATTATCATCCTACAGAGATGTATAAAGTGATTTCTCATGTCTATTAAATAGCATTTTTTTATTGAACAGTCATCAAATCCTTATCAAAACTTTTTAGATGTCGACTAGATTTGGGTATACCGAGTCAAAATTTGGTATATTTTAATGTATGCGTCCATTGTAAGATAACCGACGATATTGCAAGTCAAACAAATATATCCAACTATATTTATTAGTGTAATAACTTATTTTTTAATGTGTACGTCAAATATAAGATAATTGACGATTTTGTAATTCAAACAAATATATTCAACTATATATATTTATTAGAGTTAATAACTTATGATTTGTTACTAAAAGATATATTGGAATTCAAACAAAACATGCCTATTAAAAATTAAGAAAATTAATACCGTACTAAAAATTTGAATTTTGGTATAACAGCTAATCAAACAATTTTTTTATTTTTTTTTTAATAAATAACCTTAAACAAATCTATAAATAAACAACGCTCATTACACACAAGAGAAATCCATCAAACAAACAAATAATCTATTATATAATCTCCTTTTATTTTCTAAAACAAAATTGTGTTGAATAAAAAATTCCTAAACAGCAAAGAAAAATGGTGAGTTTCATGAAGATAACGCTGATCACGATGGCTCTTTTGGTGATAACTGTTAATGCAAAGACAGTGGAAGAGTGTAAACGAACAACGTGCAAGTCTTTTTGTAAAGTCGACAGTGTTGATTGTTCTCATTGTCTAATTCGATGCGCTTTTCCAGGAGGTAACCAAAACTTTCCCATTCACTTTTTATTGTATATTTTAGTTGAGGTAACCCTTTTCTTCCTGGAGGTAACCCTCTTCTTATTCTTAAATAATGCTTATAACTGATGATGTTCTCAGTTGAAAGTCTTGGGAGCAACAAAGTCGACGAAAAATGTCATGAAAGTTGTCATCTCATTTGTAGCACAGAAGACTGCTACGTAAAATGTGTTAGAAAATGTCAATAGCTTTTAGGTTCATCTTCGTGATTTTATTATTTATATCTCTGAATCTTTTGATATTGGGATGTAATTGACATGAAAGATTTTATTTTTATAAACATAAATATAAAGTCTAATAAAAAAACAGCTTACTGAATAATTGGTTAAACTACAATTTTTTTTTTAGATAGTTTAACCAATTGTCGGGAAAACAAAAATCGTAGTTTAACCAATTATTTTCTATGCTTTTCATTTCTAACCATTTTTACCTAAATAAACCTATAAAAGGTTTTAAGAAAAACTAAAAGATTACCAGTGTTTGAAAGTCTGGTCTTCTATCTCTGCGCTCTGCAAAGTAACTTTTGGTCTACCATAACTGTATACCAAGGAACATCTGTAATTAGGCCAAGCTCTTTGTAACACCTTAACTTTTCATTTATAATATCTCTACAATATTAATTGAGAAGTACAATTGAAAAAAAGACGAAAAACCTATGTATTTACGAAAATTGCCACTGGGTTAATGTAAAAATTCTGTTTGGATGCAGGAATAGTAGTGGTTAAAAGAGACTTCAAAAAAAAAAAAAAACCAACTCGCCCGAGTTGACTCGGTGACTCGCGAATAGCCCACCCGAATAGCTTTAAAACGCAAATAGCCCACCCAGATTGAGATGGTAAAACACGCGGACCCTGCAACTAACTTAAAATAAACCAAAATCCATGATATAACCGCTTCAGTAAAACCATCTATCGATACAATTAAAACCGGTTTTTTGTTGTATCATATATTCCGCGTAGACGGATTAATAATTCCGACTTGATCGGATTTTCTCTTTCGGCTATGGCCGAATCTTTTCGTTCTTGCTCTTCCTTCTCTTTACTTTCAATTTCGTTAGATGTAGGTTAGTTTTTTCCTTTGGTTGGTTATGCCTGTTTTCTTTTCGGCGGAGTGTCAATCTTACTCTTCCTTGCATGGAGCCAATAAAATGGGCTATGAGTTAAGTTTCTCTTAAGGAGACAAGATGGGTTGTTGATTTACAATCCAAACCTATACAGAAACATTTTAACCAATCTTACTCTTCGTCACTGAGATCCAAAAACTTAAACAACAAAATCACGCATCATTTGGTCTGTAATAACAACACTAGAAGTCAATGCGTATAGCAAACAAGAATCCAACTAAAGATTTTTTTAATGTTTTGGGTTTTCGGGTTTTTGGATTTAGAAGTATTAATAAAAACCGTTAGATTTTTAAGAGATTTTGTTCGGATTTTTCTGGACGAGTTCAGGATTGGGTTTCGGTGAAAATCTCAAACCTAATTATATGTAGTGTTTCATGATATATATATATAATATTAATAATTTTAAATATTAGTTCAGGTTTGGTTCGGGTTTTTACCGGGTTTTAAGGTTTTATGTAGGCTTTAGTCCTAAGATTTCGCGTTTTCGAGTTTTTCAGATTTTGGATTTTTGGGTCAAAGATATAAAAATCGTCGGTTTTCAACAAAATTCATTTCGAGTTTGATTCGGGTTTTGTTAACTTTTTCCGGGTTTTCGGATTAAAAAAAAAATTACAGGCTTTTAAGGTTTTGGGTATTCGGATTTTTTAATTTAAATATATAAAAACCGTTTGAATTTTAAGGGATTTTGTTTGGGTTTTTCTGGATGGGTTTAGGATCGAGTTTCGGTGAAAATCTAAAACCTAATTTTATATGTGGTATTTCATAATGTATAATATAATATAATTTTAAAAATATTATTTTCATTGGTGAAATTTTTATTGATTAAACTTTTATTTTTCTTAATAAAAATGTTACATACCACTGCGCAATGTGTTAATTTGTTTTAAATATGTAATATGACATACATGTATTTCTAATTACAGTAAACTATATTTGCATCTATAAATAACTTAACTTCTATAATTTAACTTATACATTATTTAATTAGATAAAAATTATTAATAGGATATAATTATCTACATTGTAAGATTAAAGTTTTAGTGATTAAGGTATAATTATTTTCATAAAACCGCAATATCACACCGCGCGAACGTGCGGGTCCTCTACTAGTTATACATTTATATTCTTAGCCAAAAACTGTAGAAACAATATTCTTGGTCTCGGTTTAATATAACTAGAAATCTGACCCGCGCAATGCGCGGGATTAAAACTATACCAAAT
>OVBJ01002144.1:0-20204 GCA_900406535.1 Noccaea bulbosa
TGCTTTAAAATTATATGTACGTCAAAAATACTAAATTTACAAACTAAAATAGTAAGAAAATAATCAATAGTAGTCACAATGCTCAAATTCTACCACAAACAAAAAAAACGTAAAAGGTGATACATATTATTTTATATCATATTCTCAGAGAAAATGCGATTCTACACAATTTTTTTAAAAAGTTTTATTTCAATGCAAATGCTTATATATAGTATAAGAGAACCGGAAAAATGAAAGGTTAAGATCATGTTTTCTAGAAAAATAATGTCGTAGATAAGTGCGAAGTTAACATCTTACAAAATAGATTGTAAGTTTTTAGTTTTGTATGTGCCAAATACTATGATGATTTATTTTGATATTATAAAATTATGATATAGTTTTAATCCAGCGCAACGCGCGGGTTCACTTTTCTAGTGTATTAACAATGCCAAAACAATCTTATTAATCATAAATTGTTACTTACAAACCCTTATGTACTGTAAAATTTTCATTTTAATCAACTACAATTTTATAACCACATAATCGAAAATTTATTTAATGTGTAGTAAAATTTATTTAACCGTTACAAATAAACAGATAACTAGTAGAGGACCCGCGCATCTACCCGGTGGTGCGTTGTGTTTCATCGAGAATACTAAAATATATTAACAAATAATAGATTTTAAAAAATAATAGTGTGAAATAAACATATTTAACGCGTTAAAAAAATTATTCAATCTGTATAATTTATTTAACCCCTAAAATAAAATTATTCAACCCGTAAAAAAGATATTATTGGATACGCAAAAAACTTTAACCGTAGAAGAAAATTATGCAATCCATAAAAAAATATCCAACATGTGTCAAAAAAATCATTCAGTGAAATAAACATATTCACCTATAAAAGAAAATTATTCCATCCGTAGAACTTAATCAACCTGTATAATAAAATTATTCGGCCCGTAAAAGGATATTATTGAATCTGCAAAAGAAAATTATTCAACCCGTAGGAAAATTATCCAATCCATAAAATATTATCCAACATGTGTCAAAAAATCATTCAGTGAAACAAACATATATAACCAATATAAATAAATTATTCAATTCATATATTTTTCAACCGGTAAAAGGATATTATTGAACCCGCAAAAAAAAAAATTATTTAACTCGTGGAAAAAAATATTCAATCCGCAAAAATTTATTCAACATTGTCAAAAACATTATTCAGTGAAATAAATATTTTTAACCCGTAGAAGAAAATTATGCAATCCGTATAACTTTAATAACTTGTTGAACCTATTAAACCCGTGAAATTTATTCAACCTGTGGAAGTAAATTATTAAATTCGTAAAAGAAAAAACACAATAATAATAATATTTGTACCCGATTGATTTTGGGTATAAAATAAATCATCAAATTATCCGAATGTGTATTGAGGATTATTATTGATATTACAAATATATTCTTTTTAGATTTTTCAGAATTGTTTGGGCTTTTAAATATATTTCCATTTTTTTCGACCCAATCAATTAACATATTCAATTTCTGGTTTAACTGAACCATCGGTTTGTTTTAAGTTATTATTCTTATATCCAAACAGTTTTATCTCATCCAAACAGCTGTTTTATCTCTTATTTTTGTATCCAAACATTAGAATGTACTTCTCAATTAATTAATAGTAGTATAGTACTAGTAGAGGACCCGCACGTTCGTGCGGTGTGCTGTTGCGGTTTTGTGAAGAAAAACTAATATTTTATTCTCTAAAAACTTTAACCGTATAATGTATTAGGTCATGTTACCGTATAACCGTATGTTATGTTTTCATCAAGAAAAACCAAAAAATATTGACAAATAATATATTTTACAAACTTTCACCTTTTTTCAAACTCCTACAAAATTTATCTTAATCTCAGAGAGTTTAAGGATTATACTACACAACCCGACCCGAAAAGTTCGAATTGTATTTGAATCAAAAAAATTTAAAATCCGAACGGTTTTTATAACTCTAAACATGAAAACCCGAATTCAAAAAACTTTAGAAATCCAAAAAAATTGGGAAAAAAGAACAAAACCCTAAACTACACAACAATGCAGTGCGGGATTATGTTTTTTTTTGGTAACATGTGTTAATTTTAGTGTTAGTTCAAGATTTTGTTAATTTTAGTGTTTGGTAACATGTGTTAATCATTTAATACAAAAATTCAGATTCAAATTAACATAATTTACACACATTCATTTAATTTTAGTTTTTATGCACCATTCCATTTTAAAATTGTTGAAATACCCACACCACAACTTTTCACTCTTTCTTTATTTCTTTATCTTCTTTCGTTCTCGTATATTCCACCGCTTTATCGTTCTCACTTTACTCTCTTTTCTTCCTCCATCTTATTCGAAATAATATCTCCATCTTACCCAATACTCGATCGGATACCCGATTCATCCGAAACCAAAACATGCTTCCCTTTTTTCCTTTCCTCCATGTGGCTTCTTTCTTCTTCAATCTCAAATCTTTTTCTCTTCATCTCCAAGAATCAACATTTTTCGCTTATATGGTTTACTTTTTGTTTCTCTTATAAGAGAACTGGCCAATTTTAAAATCAATTACTATTATGATCTGATTCAATGATAAAACCATGCATAAGATTGGAAAACATGAAAACCGTTTCAATTTAAGTGATATTCCGTTAAATATAACAATAATACAATAAAGGGTACAAATTATATTGTGTTTTTTCTACAATAAAATATAAGCAAATATAATATTGTGCTTTTTTCTAGAATACCGAACCTATATCATATCGATATTTACAATTTTTAATATAAGATTTTATTTTATTTAATATCAAGGTTTCTTTGATTATGGTATTATCTACTTTAAAAGAAATCAATTGTTGGTTTAAGTGAACCAAATACTAGTTTGATTTAAGTGATATTTTAGATTACTAAATTAACCCTCAATAAACTTGTTTCCAAACAGATTTTTTTTTTTAAAAAAAGATGGTTTTTTGTTCCAAAAAAATCATGTACTAATAGTAAAGAGAGATAAATTGAAAATTTAACTTCCTACATCTCAAGCGTCTTTGGCCGATAAAAACCACCGATCTTACGCTACACCTTACCACACTAGATCCCACCTTATTCTTCACCCTTCCGTCACCAGTCTCACATGGTCATCGATCAGACCAGCCAAACAGTCTCTCTCTCTCTCTCTAGCGATCACACTGCAAAAACCTCGCGGATCGGATCTTTCATCTATGGAGGCAGCTCTACAGTTTCACACGCTCGCTGAATTTTGACTGAATTTGAACGAATTAGGGTTTTTTTGTTGCCTCTTTCTCGTGGACTCTAAGAGAGTGAAATGGTGTTTTGCTTGGAAATCGTTAGTTTCAGTGCCGTCGGCGGGTAAGACTTAGCAGTTTTCTGGCGGAGTTAGCTCTCTATCTCTATCTCTCTCTCTCTCTCTCTCTCTGCGGTGGTGGAGATGGCGGCTTCGCCTGCTAAGTTCTTCTTCGGATTCCTGATTGTTTCCATCGTCTTGTGGATGATCTTCATGTGAGTCCAGTTTCACTTCTCTGCTTGAAATTCTTTGTTAATCCTACTTCTACTAAGCTCAAATTAGTTCAGTGTAATTCGAGATAAACAGTAGCTTGGATCCGACTGCTACTAATCCGAAATAGCTGTGATTATATATTATTTTCTCCTTTTCTCTGTAATATACTTGATCTAGTGGTAAGATTGTAGCTTATAGTTTTTCAAATTTTACTCTGCAGACTTTGTTCCAGGTTGTTTGCCTGGTTTCTTAGTCGGGTTCTGGGAGCATCCGTTACGATCCGTGTTGGCGGATGGAAATGCCTCAGGGATGTCGTGGTGAAGTTTAAAAAGGTGAGCCTCGAAACTTCTGTAAACTGTTGTCAAGGTAGAGAAGCTTTAAATTGTTTTTTTTGCTGTAATTGAGAAAGAATTGTTCTGTAGAAGCTTGAATCAGCTCAGTGTAGTGGATTTCAGTTGTAGGGATGGAGTTAAGGTAGCAGATAAGCTTGTACAATAGTTCTTTGCTAATTTCTTTTTTTTTTTTTCTTGAGGCAAGAAATTTTATCTCGGAGATAATTTGCTGCTGGTTTTACGTGTTTTTCCAGGGTGCCATTGAGTCGGTGTCCGCTAGTGAAATTAAACTAAGCGTACGCAAGTCGTTGGTCAAACTTGGCGTTGGTTTTCTCCCTGGAGACAGAGAAAACAGAAAACTTGGCGTTGTGCAAGTCTTGATATGTGATCTTGAAGTCGTGATGAGGTCCTCAACTTCAACAGAAAGCATACCAAAAGCCAAAAGTCATAAATCTCGTACTTCAGGCAGGGGAAAGTGGTTAATGGTGGCTAACATTGCGAGGTTTCTTTCAGTTTCCGTTGCCGATATGGTTGTGAAGGTAATTCATTTTGACTTTACTAAAATCCTAAACTTTGACTGCTCTTGAATCGTGTGACTTCTCTGTAAACCATTTTTAATAATCTGTGTGAAATGTAGACCAAGAAGGCCATAGTGGAGGTGAAGGAGCTGAAACTGAATATATCTAAGGATGGTGGGACACAGCCAAATCTATATGTTAAGCTACATGTGATACCGATTCTGGTTCACTTATGTGATTCACGCATAATTTCTGATCAGCCGTCTACCTTAAGCTTTGAAAGGTGTTCTGCTTCCCAAACGTCCCCTGCCTCATCAGACAGGTCATCTGCTGCATTATTTTGTGATGAGCTCTCTCTTTCTTCTGAGTTTGGACATGACAGGTACCATCATTCGTATCTGACTTTTACATGAAGTAATTCCTCCTTAAAATTAAGTAATTCTACGGACTATTCTATAAACTTACACTGTCTAAAGTGCTCTGTGCCGTTTAAGATGGCTGTGCCGCTATGTTTCAGAAGATAAATCTATCAATAGTTTGCTAATTGTTGGCATTTTTGTTGTTGTTTTCTTTTTTACTAAATTTAGGACAGTAGGTATTGTTTTACGAAACTTGGAAATTATATCTGGGGATGTAATTCTGACTTTGGATGAGGATTCGTTTCCCAAGAGTAAAACGTCAGTTACTGCAGCTTCATCTGCCAAGGAACCTCGCAAAGACAGTCAGCTGTTGGCAGCTCTTACAAAGCTTTCTCCATCTTTTCCTGAAATGGTCCGTTGGCTTAATTTTTTTTTCATTAAGTTGGTTGCTGGGAATATTTAGGCGACCATCTATATGCGTCATTTGTTACATTTGTGTGTTTGCTTATATGATGCGTAAGCATGAAGCATAGGTAGGAATCATCCAAGGTTTACTGACAGTTTGGTCATACCGAGCAGGTTTCCTTCAATTTACCCAAACTGGATGTCAGATGTCTGAATCGAGAGCATGATCTTCTTGCTGAGAATAACATCACAGGGATACAACTGAGGAGTGTTAAATCAAAATCTATTGAAGACACAGGGGAGAGTACACGTCTGGATGTTCAGATGGAACTCAGTGAGATCCATGTATGATCGTGTTATAGAAGTTCTTTCAGATATTTTGATTTCTACTATTGTTCTATTGATGCTATTCTCGCATGTTTCATTGCAGCTTTTCAAAGAAGCTGAGTCCTCTATTTTAGAGATTATGAAAGTTGATGTGGTCTCCTTTATCTACATCCCAATGCAGGTTTGAAAGCCATGACATTATATGTTTCTATTTTTCAAATTTCTTTGCTCTTGACTCAAAATTCTACCTTCTAAAAGTTAGGCCGATTCATTTGTTTCTTGATAACGGACTTTCAATTGACATGATTTCTGAAATTCAGTGTTTTTCGTCCTATCTTTCATCAATGTGTTGCTTTTTTTTTTTTTTTTTTTTTTTTTTTTTAAAAAAAANTTTTCATTTTTGAGCTCCGGATGTGTTTTTTACATATTGTACATACTGGAGTTCAGTTTAAATAAGTCTCTGATACTTTGATTTCTGTTTGTTGTTTTACTGCTCGATTTGCGAATAAGAACATTAGCTCTTCAAGTTCTTGCCTGACAATGAAAACTTTATTTTAATCCTCCAAAATATTGTTACATGTATGATTAATGGGCTACTCTTTTTTTTTTTTCCAGCCAGTTCTGCCTGTTAGAGCTGAAGTTGATATAAAGCTGGGTGGTACCCGTTGTAATCTGTTGATTTCTAGGCTACAACCATGGTTGCGTCTTTATTCCTTGAAAAAGAAAAAACTGGTTCTTCAAGGGGAAACTCACACTGCTGAGAAATCAAAAGCTGCGGATATGAAAGCCGTTATATGGACAGGAACAGTTTCAGCCCCTGAGATGACTGTTATGGTATATGGTATTGATAATCTGCCAGTGTATCATGTAAGTTTCTCAACTATATTTTTCTGAGACAATTTTGGTTAATTTTAGATTTTATACATTAAATGAACTTAAACTGTGTTCTGGTTAGTTTTTAGCCTTCACACATTTACTGAACTTCGTTTGTGGTTTTTTATATGCAGCTTTGTTCGCAGTCATCACATGTGTTTGCAAATAACATCTCGAGTACGGGCACAGCAATTCATGTTGAACTTGGTGAACTGAATCTGCATTTGGCAGATGAATACCAAGAATGCTTTAAAGAAAACCTTTTCGGGATAGAGCCAAACTCTGGTTCGTTGATGCATATAGCAAAGCTTAGCTTGGATTGGGGAAGAAGAGATAGGACATCATCTGACGAGGTTGGTTTCAGAAGTAAATTGGTGCTCTCAGTAGACGTGACTGGAATGGGTATTTATTTCTCTTTCAAGCGTGTGGAATCTCTCATAACGAATGCTATGTCCTTCAAAGCACTGTTTAAGACATTATCTGTTGCCGGACAAAAGACGAATAAGACAGGAGGAGTGCAACAGCCGAAAGCATCTGGGAAAGGAACTAGGCTTGTGAACCTTAATCTTGAGCGTTGCTGTGTAAATTACTGTGATGATACACGTCTGGATAATATAATTATTGACGATCCTAAAACCGTCAACTATGGATCACAAGGTGGCCGGGTTACATTTCGTTCACTAGCCGATGGCAGACCACGCACTGCGAGCATACTGTCTACTGCTTCCGAAGAATGTAAAAGACTGAAGTACTCAGTCTCTCTTGAAATAGCACAATTTAGCCTTTGTCTTAACAAGGATAAACACTCAACTCAAATGGAACTTGAAAGAGCTATATCCATCTACCAGGAGTATCTGGAAGAGCATAAACCTTGTTCAAAGGTCACATTGTTTGATATGCACAACGCGAAGCTTGTACGTCGATCTGGTGGTCTTAATGAAATTGAAGTTTGTTCTCTCTTCAGTGCTACTGAGATTTCTCTGGGTTGGGAACCTGACGTCCATCTATCTTTTTATGAACTGTTTTTGCGGTTGAAATCCCTGGTATATGCACAAAAGCTTAAAGAACAAGAAAGCGGATACAACAAAGGCATCTCTAGTGTGAATGGCGGCCTGAGTGAAAACACAAATCAGTCCAATACTGTTGAGAAGCAGAAGAAGAAAGAATCTATGTTTGCTATTGATGTGGAATTTTTGACGATATCAGCTGAGGTAGGAGATGGGGTGGAGGTTAAATTGGAGGCACAATCAATTTTTTCTGAGAATGCCTGTATAGGAGTGCTTCTTGAGGGGTTAATGCTTGCTTTTAATGGATCTCGAGTGTTTAAAACTTCAAGAATGCAAATATCAAGAATCCCTGCTGTCTCTTCGAGTTTGTCTGATGCAGTCCCTGTAATGGGTCATTGGGACTGGGTAGTGCAAGGGCTTGATGTGCATATTTGCATGCCTTACAAACTACAGTTGCGTGCCATAGATGATTCAGTTGAAGATATGTTGCGAGCCTTGAAACTTATAACTGTAGCGATAGGCAAAAACTTTTTTTCAAGAAAGAGAGAAAGCTCAACAAAGCCTAAGAAATCTAGTCCGAAATTTGGCCGCATAAGATTTTGCATACGCAGGCTAACCGCAGATATTGAGGAAGAACCAATTCAAGGTTGGCTTGATGAACACTATCAGCTGGTGAAGAAGGAAGCCTGCGAGTTGGCTGTCAGATTGAAATTTCTTGAAGATTTTATTCACAAAGCTACTCAGTCTCCTAAAGTTGCAGAAACTAGTGATCCTTTAGCAGATGATAGAAAGATGCTTTTTGATGGGGTTGAAATTGATGTTGAGGATCCTTTAGCTATTAAGAAAGTGAAGGAAGAGATTCATAAACGGTCGTTTCAGTCCTATTTTGAGGCATGCCAGGGTTTAGTTCCTTCAGAGGGCTCAGGTGCCTGTAAGGAGGGATTCCAGGCAGGTTTTAAGCCAAGTGCTGCTAGAACCTCTCTTCTTTCTGTTTGTGCAACAGATTTTGATGTAAGCTTGACGGCAGTTCATGGTGGTGATGCTGGTTTAATAGAAGTCTTGAAGAAGCTTGATCCTATTTGTCAAGAAAACGACATACCCTTTTCTCGGTTATACGGAAGCAATGTTGACTTAAAAACTGGAAGCTTGGTAGTTCAGTTAAGAAATTACACACTTCCTCTTCTCTCTGGCACTTCTGGCAAATGTGAAGGTTGTATTGTGCTGGCTCAGCAGGTATGGTTATTTTCTCTATCCAATCCTAGCATGAATTGATAAAGATCCAACAAGTCCAATATTGATTCCTTCTCTTTTAGGATTGATCTTTGTGTTAATTTTTGTTCTGTGACTCATCGTTTTCTGGTTATGACCTCAATTGACTGATTATTTGTCTTCAACTAGGCAACATGTTTTCAGCCACAAATTTCCCAGGACGTATATGTAGGCAGATGGAGAAAAGTGCGAATGTTCCGGTCAGCAACTGGCACAACTCCACCGATGAAGACCTACTCAGATCTGCGCATACAGTTTGAACAGGGAGAAGTTTCCTTTGGAGTTGGATATGAACCAGCTTTTGCAGACGTTAGCTATGCCTTCACAGTGGCTCTTCGTAGAGCTAATCTGAGTCATAGGAGTCCAGGTATTGTACCTGTCGCTAAAAAAGAACGAAGCTTACCTTGGTGGGACGATATGAGAAACTACGTTCATGGCAATATTACTTTATCATTTGCTAAATCAAATTGGACTGTTCTTGCTACAACGGATCCATATGAGAGTCTTGATAAACTTCAAATAGTGACTGGTCCTATTGAACTTCAGCAGTCAGATGGTCGTGTGTTTGTCAATGCTAAAGACTTTAAGATAAAAGTGAGCAGTCTGGAGAGTTTGATTAGTCGACACTCTTTAAAAGTTCCAGTCGGCACCTCTGGAGCTGCATTTATTGAAGCCCCAGTGTTTAATCTCGAAGTTACAATGGACTGGGAATGCGAGTCTGGGAATTCTTTGAATCATTACCTATTTGCATTTCCAAATGAAGGAAAGCCTCGTGAGAAGGTCTTTGATCCATTCAGATCAACATCACTCTCGCTTCGGTGGAATTTCTCTCTTAGACCCGAAAAGCTTCACCGGTCTTCCTCAGGTACTGAGCATCCAACAGACACTGGAACTTCCTACAGTTCGCAAAAACAGCCTGAGACACCCACAATGAATCTTGGAGCTCATGATTTGGCATGGATACTTAAGTTCTGGGGTTTGAATTATTATCCTCCTCACAAGTTACGTTCTTTCTCCAGATGGCCTAGGTTTGGAGTTGCAAGGCTTGCAAGATCAGGAAACTTATCTCTAGATAAGGTGATGACAGAATTTATGCTCCGTGTAGATGCCACTCCTTCCCTGATAAATTACATGCCTTGGGACTCTGATGATCCTGCCGAAGGATTGACCTTTAACATGACAAAGCTAAAGTATGAATTAGGCTTTAGTCGCGGGAAGCAAAAGTATACATTTGAGTGCAAGCGGGATGTGCTTGACCTTGTATATCAGGGTCTTGACCTTCACGTGCCAAAGGCTTTTGTCAACAAAGATGAACATCCTTCCATTCCAGCAAGCGTTCAGTTGATGAAGAAAAGCTGTCAGAATGCTTTGATAGACAGAGTACCCTCTGGAAAGAACCGTAAGAGGGATGAAAAGCATCGTGATGAAGGCTTTCTATTGTCGTCTGATTATTTTACAATCAGAAGGCAGGCCCCAAAAGCTGATCCTGAAAGACTTTTGGCATGGCAAGAGGCTGGAAGAAGGAATCTCGAGATGACGTATGTGCGTTCTGAGTTTGAGAATGGAAGCGAGAGTGATGAACACGTACGATCAGATCCTAGTGATGATGATGGATACAATGTTGTCATTGCTGACAATTGTCAGCGGGTCTTTGTTTATGGCCTCAAACTCCTGTGGACGATAGAGAACAGGGATGCTGTTTGGTCTTTTGTTGGTGGAATATCGAAAGCATTTGAACCCCCTAAACCTTCTCCTTCTCGTCAGTATACACAGAGGAAGATTATTGAAGAAAACCAAACAGAATCTTTACCAGAAACGCATCAAGGGGAAATGTCGAGATCATCTGCAGGCTCTGCAACAAACATCTCTTCTCAGCCCATGGAGATGGCAGGACTTCCTTCATCACCGTCACACTCAGTGAAAATTGAGAAATCATATGACGGAGCTGGTATTTCTTGATTTAATTATTAAGTTCGTTGGTGAATTTTTTCTCTTCTTGCTCAAACTTCCTAAAAACAGGAATATCTCAGAGAACATGCTAGATAACATGCTGCTTTCATCTCGATTGCATCATTTACATATTCTCGTTTGACCTGGATCTAGGTAAAGCTGAGACCAGTGAATCTGAGGAAGACGGGACTCGTCACTTCATGGTGAATGTCATTGAGCCACAGTTCAACCTTCACTCCGAAGAGGCTAATGTAAGCCAACTATTTCTGCGTAGGAATGCACATTTAACACCATTACCTATATTAGAGTAGCACTATGCGTCTTTGGTGATTAAGTTACCTAGCTGGCATTCAAACTTTTCTTGGCATAGATTAGAGATTGTTGATGAATACTATTTGGACACTGCATGATGAATATTGTTAACCAACAAAGTTGACATATTATTGTTTTGGGTATACAGAAATATTTTCTAACTGGTTAATAAACCTCCCGTTGATGGTTTACCAGGGTCGCTTTCTGCTGGCTGCTGTTAGTGGTCGCGTTCTAGCAAGATCGTTTAATTCCATTATGCGTGTTGGTGTGGAAGTGATTGAGCAGGCCCTTGGCACTGGAAGTGTCCATATTCCGGAATGTAGTCCTGAAATGACATGGACACGGATGGAATTTTCTGTGATGTTAGAGCATGTGCAGGCCCATGTTGCTCCCACTGACGTTGACCCAGGTGCTGGATTGCAGTGGCTCCCAAAAATTCGCAGAAACTCCCCAAAAGTGAAGCGTACCGGGGCTCTACTTGAAAGGGTTTTCATGCCTTGCGACATGTATTTTCGGTATACCAGACATAAAGGTGGAAACCCTGACTTAAAGGTAACACCAGTTCCTTATAGTGTTTCTTCTGTTGTTAAAATTTCCTTATAGCGTTTGGTGCAGATCTTGTAGTTTCTTGAATCTTTCCTTTGATTTATGATTTTATCTAATTCTAATCCAAAGCAACTACCATAAAGTAGGTATATAAGAATCTCCGTTGTCGATATAATCCAGTAGTTGTGCATAGGAGAAGCTATATCCAGAAAAATGTTTGTTCTCTTTCTTCTGCATCGGAGAAAAGCTATAGTTTCCTGTTGAAACCGCACTGTCATGACAAAATTCTGAAACATTTCATCTCTTTTCCCCCATTGGATTATGCATTGAGATGCGACTTAGTAAATAGAGTATTCTGCGTCTAGCTTTTCCATAATAGTACAGCACTAGATTCTGCTGGTTGATAACTTGATATACATTTTTGATTCTTTGAAGTGGTATGCAATTACTTTGGACGTGGTGCTTTCTTTTTGCAGGTGAAACCACTGAAAGAACTCACTTTTAATTCGCACAATATAACAGCTACAATGACGTCTCGGCAATTCCAGGTTATGCTGGATGTGCTAACCAATCTTCTCTTTGCAAGGCTTCCAAAGTGAGTATTTTTTAGTATCTATACCACTTCAGCTCACTAACAATTAGTCTTAAAATTCAAACATTTGTTTTACAAACATTTTTCTAGCCTTAGTAAGCATATCCTTTTATGATTCAGGCCTCGGAAAAGTAGCCTCCAGTGTCCCACTGAAGATGAAGATGTTGAAGAGGAGGCTGATGAAGTAGTTCCATACGGAGTTGAAGAAGTAGAACTTGCAAAAATTAACCTCGAAGAGAAAGAGCGGGCACGAAAGCTACTTCTTGATGATATAAGAAAATTGTCTCAATGTTCCGACAATATGGAAGATACACATATAGACAGGGAAGGTGAATTGTGGATGATTAGCACGAGAAAATCCATACTGGTAAGACTCTATGGAAGGACGTATGTTTAGATGCCATATAATGATGATGGTGTGAAGTAAAACTACGTAACCCCTGATTTAACTGTTGATACTTTCGTTCTTTGATGGCATAAATCCCTTTACGTGATACGATGGCTACTGCTTCACTTGTTTCACTACTATATTGTGCTGTGCATGCAACTATTTAGTTAGAGATTAATCAGCTTATTATTGTCTTTCCTCAGCATCAGCTTTCTTTTTCAATCCTTAAAAGTGGTTTTGCGAAAAAAATTTGTTCTGACAATTTTTTTATGGTGTTGCATTTCTTGATTCTCTGTTTTAGGTGCAAGGATTGAAGAAAGAGCTCTTATATGCACAGAAGTCTAGAAAGGCGGCTTCTGCATCTCTAAGAATGGCACTGCAGAAGGCTGCACAGCTGCGAATAATGGAGAAGGAGAAGAACAAAAGTCCGTCATATGCTATGTGCATTTCATTGCAAATCAATAAGGTGGTTTGGAGCATGATTGTAGACGGTAAATCCTTTGCTGAAGCAGAGATAAATGACATGGTAAGTGTTTATGCATTTTGTCTGTTCTTCTAGCGCCTCAGTTTTGCTAATTACACTTTTGAATGTGTAATGATGAGAGTTACCTGCTGAGATATTTGTATCGAATCTTTACTCGATCTACTTAGTTCATTTCTGACGTAGTCTATTGCATTAAACTAGAAATAACTACATATTTAATTGGAATTTTACATGCAGATTTATGACTTTGATCGGGACTACAAAGACATTGGTGTTGCTCGATTCACCACCAAGTCTTTTGTTGTTAGGAACTGTCTACTTAATGCAAAGTCGGATATGCTTTTATCAGCATGGAATCCTCCATCCGAGTGGGGAAAGTACGTTTCCAATTCTTGCTTATCTAAAATATCTGTATTGTTTTCCATATTGGTTTCTTAATTGCATTGGGAAAGGTATTGATGGCTTAAGTATAATGAAAGGAACTTGTATAGGGCTAGAACTATGCACCTTGAACTTAAACTTCAATAGTTTGACGAGAGTTCTGCCTTTGGAAGTGTGCTTCCTCTCTCTTACCACATATGTTTGAATTAGAGTGGAGACACTTAAACTTTGTATGACTTCTGATAAGTGAAATTTACATTTCAAGTGATATGTAATTTTATTTGCAGGAAAGTGATGCTACGTGTTGATTCAAAGCAAGGAGCGCCAAAAGATGGACACTATCCTCTCGAGCTTTTCCATGTAAATATCAGTGGATTTTATGTTATGACTCTGTTTTACGTCTTTTAACCGAACTATCTTTTGCTTTCCGTCTGAGATTTAAAATATATCTGATAAATACCTTTAAATGCTGTAGGTGGAGATTTACCCTTTGAGAATCCATTTGACAGAGACAATGTACAGAATGATGTGGGAGTACTTCTTCCCTGAGGAAGAGCAAGATTCACAAAGGCGACAGGTTAGAAATAGCTCACAATCTAGCATGCAGGTGAAAGAAAATCTGATAAAATCAAGTTTATATAAACGCTTTTTGAGTATCCTTGTGTCGTCCTACAGGAAGTTTGGAAAATTTCAACAACTGCTGGTTCAAAACGTGTAAAGAAAGGATTAGCAGGTCACGAATCTTCTACAACTAGTCACTCTCTTGTTGAAGCATCCCGAGTGAGCTCTGCAGCGCTCTCTGCTTCTGCCGCAGCGCAGTCACAGAGCAACGCTGATTCTGTTCAAGTAGGCTCTCGCACCTTTCCCTGCACTTGAAAGTTTTGTATGAATTTCAATCATTGTTTTTTCTGATTTTAATTGCATTCTGTTTGCAGAAATCAAATATGCTGAGCATCAGATGTAGCACTAGTGGTTCAGGTCAGGAGTTGAGAAGAACATCTTCTTTCGATAGGAACTGGGAAGAAAATGTGGCGGAATCCGTAGCTAATGAACTCGTTCTACAAGTTCACTCTTGCACGGTGTCATCCTCCGTTGAACAACAACAGGAAGATTCTTCTAGACAGAAGCTCAAAGAGACGAAACCTGTCAAGCCCGGCCGCTCTTCTCATGAAGAAAAGAAAGCTGGGAAATCACAAGAGGAGAAGAAATCTCGGCCTCGAAAGATGATGGAGTTTCACAACATCAAAATAAGTCAGGTAAGTTGGCTAATTTATGCGGTCACAACTGTATATTTTCAAAGTCAGAACTCCAGAAATTGGTTTGCTTTAATCTGCTTACATCATTGTACCTCAGGTGGAGCTTCTAGTTACCTATGAAGGCTCAAGATTTGTCGTAAATGACCTGAAACTGCTGATGGACACATTTCACCGCGTTGAGTTTACTGGGACGTGGAGAAGACTCTTTTCTCGTGTTAAGAAGCACATAATTTGGGGAGTACTCAAGTCTGTTACCGGAATGCAGGTAAACAAAATAAATATCTTGATTGAATAAAATGATGAGGACAAGATTAGTAAAGCTAATTATTCTCTTTACAATAGGGGAAGAAATTCAAAGACAAATCACAGAACAATCGAGACTCTACTGACAATGACCTCAATCTAAGTGACAATGATCAAACGGGGAAAACCGATCAAAATCAAGTGACGTGGTTTAAGCGTCAGAGCGATGGAGCAGGGGATGGGTTCGTCACTTCTATCCGAGGACTCTTCAATACGCAAAGGCGCAAGGCCAAAGCGTTTGTCTTGAGAACTATGAGAGGTGAAGCTGAGAACGACTTCCAGGGAGATTGGAGCGACAGTGATGTGGAGTTCTCTCCTTTTGCTCGGCAATTAACTATAACCAAGGCTAAGAGACTCATCAGACGACACACTAAGAAATTCCGTCCAAGATCTCAAAGAGGTTAGTAGAAGACAACTCTCGAAAAATAAAATATCCAAAGCCATCTTTATACATATGAGAATGGCTTTTTTCTGACTTTGGTTTTGCTATTTAGGTTCGACTTCGCAGCAAAGAGAATCACTTCCATCTTCTCCGAGAGAGACCACTGCGTTTGAGAGTGGTTGCTCAAGCGGATCTTCACCATACGAAGATTTTCACAACGAGTAAAAAAAATCCATTATGACCGAATGAATACGGGTAAAAAAAAAAAAAAAAAAAAAAAAAAAACCTTGGTTNATAGGCTTCTCTCGGCTTCAGAGGAATCGTCCTTTGTAAATTTTGTTTTTTTTCGGGCGGAAATATGAGTATGAAAAAAATGAATATTGAGAGAGCGACAATTATTGTACAGACGTTGGTATATTGGAAAAGAAATTAAAATCACAGGTTAGTTTCATCAACCTTTTCATTTCTTCAAAGCTTACAAAAATGCTACATAACAGTGTCTTGTTGAGTTATACGTATAATCTAATCACGGGACAAATCAACTATATCTAAAACCCTAATTTTTGGAGAGAAAAAAAAAAAAAAAAAAATCTTAAATCCCTGAACCAAATTCTAGGGCTCGTTTCACCTGATTTTCACGTGGTAGCTCCAAACGGCACAATGGACAAACATGATTGTTGGAAAACCACTCGAGGATACAGCTATCATGAAATTCGTGTCCACAAGGTAATGTCAGGACTCTTTCCCCTGTTTCAAACTCGCTCAAACAAATTGTGCACATGTCGGAACTTGACGTCGACGTCGTCCTCTTGTATACTCTCCTTGACAAAGACTCAACCACAACCTTACTTGCCGGTCTAATCTGGACATCGGTGGTGATCTCATAAAGTGAGTCTATCTCGTCAGATATTGCGTCAATCTCTTCAATTATTGAATCTGCCTCTTCTAGTCTGCGTCTACGTTCTTCTACTATTCTGCGTCTACGGTCTTCTGTCGTAACAGGAGGATTGTGGTCGATTTCATGGTTGAAAGATACTTCGTCCGTAAAGAATTCCATTACCACCAAGAACTCGAGATGCGGTATTTTAGGTTTATCTTCCTTGTTGTAACGTTGCCTTCTGTTGTTTATGTTTTATTTGTAGAGCCGGTGAACTCTTGCTCGGATCTAGGTTAGAATGGGATTTGACTTCTTTTTTTCTTTCTTTCCGTAACTACATATTAGACCCGCACCGCATGATATATATGCATATAAAAAAGGAAATATTTCGTTGACAAAAAAAAAAGGAAATATTTTAAAATTTCATGAAGTGTTTCCAAATCTATTAAGATACGAGTTTATTACGCTTTAACCCCTCCCTAGTGTAACATAAATTTCTAAAAAAAGAATTTAGACCATGTGCGCCAATTATTTTTTGAGCAAATACTACAGTATATCATGTTTTATAATCAGTTTTTATCACTAAAACTTACATTGCATTATAACCAATTGTTTTATTAAAATCAAATATTATCATTTAAATTATTTAATAATCATGACCAAAAGTTCAAAAAATCATTAGGCGTTCGGTCCAAAATTTCTGATTTACGAAAAATCAGAAATAAAATAGAGATTAGTCGGAAAAGAATTTTGACTATATTTTAATAGTTTTGTAACATTTTTATTTAAAATATAAGACATAAATATGAAAATCATATATATATATATATATATATGTAAAGAAGAATTACTAAGTGTTTAAATGGACGGCTGAGATGATTAATGAGAATCAACGGTGGAGATCTGAAGTTGATTCATAAGTGAAGAAATCATCGATGAGAGAGAAAGAAACATATAAAAAAAGTTGTTAAGAGTTTTCATCTTCTTCCCCAATTCTCTGTAATTTTCTCTCAATGAATTCTTACCTAGTGGTTGAATTCTTGAGGTTTGTTTGAGATTTCTTTGTTTCCTGAACATTGGAATTTCGTCTATCATATGGAATTGAATCAAGGTTTTTATTGTAGCAAATCACGTGGCCTCATCCTACAAATTCAGAATTTCACGAAAATCAACAATCCGAATTCCATAAAAAGAAAACAAGAAACGATGATAGAGAGAGAGGGATTTACATTGGAGAGATTTCGATTTCGGAAAAGAGGAATGAGTCTAGATGTGTTCGATTCGGATTGCGGATCGTAATCTTTGTCATCCTCCAAATCAAAAGAAGCAAAAGAAGATTTAAGAGATAAGCTCCAATTTCCAAAACAAAACACAATCGAGAATAGAGATGATCACAAGCTTTCGAAAGCTAAACGATTTTTACAATAAACCGGCGGCGATTTAGTTAATTCCTCGGTTTACCAAACAGTGGAACCGATTTTTGAAAGTCGCCTCGGTTAGCATCCGAGTCTGACGCCGGTGAATTATGCCGACGGGACGGCTCCGAACAAATTCTTTTCATACAAATTTATTTATTTCTTAACATTAAACCAAATTTACAAAAATATATCTTTTGAAGAATGGAAATTTCACTATCAACAATCAAACACTACAAATTATTGTTGTATCAAACTTTTATATATTCGATACATAAACAAATGTTATAATCCTAAATTCGCAAGTGTTTATACTTCTGTTCTACATTGAACAATCTGCAGCGTTCTCCAAAGTCTCTAGACAAGACCAGCTTCAGAGCTTCCACACCTTCTGCTAAAGCTCCATCCATCTTTTTTCCCCCGCAACCACACATCAGAGAAACATATATAAATCCAATTCCTAGTGTTTGGTATTTTAACACAACGTTTCAGCGTCAGTAAATGTTCATTAGACTTACCCGTTCACGAGCTTGCAAGCTAAACTTCTGCAACAAAAACGCCTTTGGGTCCATTTGTCCCGGAGGCTTTCCGATTCCTTGTCATTGTTGGATAACAAATAATAGGATTACCACGAGCACACGGTTGAGAGGTAACTTGTAATAAGCCGCGAGAGGTCCACTCTGGCCAATTTAAAAAGAGAGAGGCACAATTACTAACATTAATCAACCAAAGCTAACAACATACAAAGCGAAGCTACGTTATTGATAAAAGCAATAGACTTTCGTAATCTAAACACGTTTATGTATAATACAAAGAATGGGAGAAGCAGATTACTAATTCACCGCTCAAGTTCATGTAGGTTTGCGGCTTTGCCATGCTTACAGGGAGATCACCCACAAAACCTGAGAGTAGAAACTCACTCAAAAATTGTATACAAGAGAAAGGAAAAAACTTGTGCTACTCCATACCTTGTCCCATGATAGCCTTGTTCATCTGAATCCCCACAGACTCGGTGAAGACATCAACCATTTCGAACCCAATCTGCAGAATCAAGAGAGCAGACATCTAAAATGTTTGAGAATCAACGCAGCCAAAGCCAAAAATTTTATGTAGATATTCACATTTGGATACATTGTGTCTAGTCCCTTTGTATGGATTGCCCAATCCTAGAAACAGCCATGGCCGATGAACAAAAGTGCAGTAGCTACGCCTTGACAATCTTCTCAGCATAGCTCAAGGGTCGGCCAAGCCAAATCAAAGTTGGAAACTTTGAACAGTCTAAATCCTTGAGGTTCTAAAAAGCGAGCGATCTGAAAAGAAAGAGTATGATTTATATACCAAAATTTATGATATTTGACGATTTGATTAAATCTTAAACCATATATCAACAAGTATATCGAATAACTAATTTATTATAATTTTTTGGTACCATCATTTGTTAGAGTTGAGGATTACTAGTTTTTTTTTTTTTTTTGTCACTAAACAATGACGAGCTTGAAGCTAGGGTAATTGACGGTTTGCTGGTTAGGTAGAGACTGAAGAGATATCAGAAATTGAATTTAGCAAAAGAAAAAGAGAAGATAGAAACAAAGACATCAACGGATGTGAGACCGTGTAAACAACAGATCAAGAAACGAAATCTGATCATACGAAGAAGAAGAAGAAGAAAGCCAGGAAAGTCGGATAGAAAATTACCATGTTTAAGAAATCGAGAGAGAGCGAAATCAGGCGATGTGGTCGTAAGAAGCTAATTAACGGCGAGAGGGATTTAGCTTTGCGTCACGTCCGTTCGATCTTTTTATTTGGTACTGCAATTTTAACGCAGCTTTCTCCACCGTTAGATCGTTGTTTTAGCTTTAGAGGTCCACCGTTAAAAAATGTTATTTTCCCTTACCAAATTCGAAATGTAAATTCACTTATATATACACTGGTTTTGAAAAAAATAATAATAAATAGGGAAATTGCACAAAATAACCTTTAATAATATCAAAATTAAGTGACAGTTTCTGATACACTTTTTGGATTACTATTTATGTCGAAAAGACAATCACGCCATTTTTTTACTGAGAAAGAAGTAAAGAAAGAGGAAGAAGAAAAGAAAGAGAAAGAATAAAAAGATGAAAGAAAAGAAGAAAGTGGTGATGGACAATCGGTGAAAATGATTGTAGTGAAAAGCCGGGAAGATGACATTTGTAATGCACCGGAGACAATGATCCAACAAAATGAGACAATGATCCAACAAAATGAAGATGTTATAGTTGTTATCACAACCAAGTGGTGATGGACAATCGGTGAAAATGATTGTAGTGAAAAGCCGGGAAGATGACATTTGTAATGCACCGGAGACAATGATCCAACAAAATGAGACAATGATCCAACAAAATGAAGATGTTATAGTTGTTATCATAACCAATGGTCCAGTGGCATTCCCTGTTGGTCAATGTTGGGATATCTTCTCTGCAATCGGTGTTGGAACAGAGATCCAGGTGTTGGAACAGAACGACGAAAACTGTGTTTCAAAGAGAAAACTGTGAGATGTGTGGGTATCTTGGATTATGATTGAATCCTGTACGAAGCAGTTTCCTTTGAGAGTATTTCGACCCTATACAGCCTTGGGTTATACGAAATCTCTTGCAGGATAAGATAATCAAGTCCACTCTTTGTCTAGGCTTAAGATCAAAGAGTAACAAATAGAG